>JAWMAG010000006.1:28807500-28815000 GCA_037013455.1 Ceratitis rosa | reverse complement strand
TGGGTATTTAAGTATTTAACAAATATCTGTATATATGTATGTCTGTTTGTACCTTGTTAATATCGAACGCAGCGGCGAGAAAATTAAACAATGAAAGCAAATGCATAGAAAATGAATGAATGAGTGAAATAACGGTGCAGAAAATTGCAAGTAATTCAATAAAAAATGCACATAAATAATAATTGTTTAATATGATGAAATTGGAGTAGGCGAATGAAAGAGAAAAAAATATTTTTAATATATACATATACAAATATACATATATAGGTATATATAATAGAATATTTATCTACATACATACACCTAAATCAATAAAAAAAAACTATAATAATGATTAGCATTGTTGTCAGTTTGTTGGCCGCGTCCATTTGTCCGTTCGTCGGTTTGTCCATTTGTCCGCCGCCTTCACTGTGGTCCTCATGAATGAAAAAAGTAATTATCTATTGATAACTATTTGCCGGTAGCTTTGTACTGCAGGCATTCATACATATAGGTATATACATATATACATTCATTTATAATATCCATTCATATTCATGGGCAATAAATAAAGCAATTAATTGTACTCGTAGTAGACCAACTGACCTGCAGCCATCTCAATGGTAACCCAGAACATTATGCAGAAATCTATGAAATGTTAAGTAGCTAATATTGTGGTAGTGGTATGTGTGGCATTTCATGTGCATTCCATATGCCAGGCAAATGCCCATACAGTGTTCAACGGAATTGATAATAATCAGAGAGCAACAGAAATTTCTCATGCGGCAAGTAAAATTGAGTAAAATTCAGCTGTGATGGCTTTCGTATGATTATAATGTGGTTCTCAAGTTAAAATACTATTTAAATTGGATTCACACAGTCAACTAAGTTGAAAGAATTATTTTTGACTGCTAATATTTAAATCGTTTTAGCTTTAATAAGGTATTTATTTATTATATTTATTTTTGTGATATAAATATTGAAACTTTTCAGCCACTTTTGTACCAGTTCTCTCGTCACCTCATGAGTTTTCCTCCAAATTTTCAGATATAAGCATCATAATAAGCAAACGGGCCCCTAATAGTCATGTGGTTAGCATTGCGTACAAGCATTGGGAAGGACAGAGCTTGATTCGTCTTCCGACCAACATCCAAAATAATAGAAAATTAAATTTTCTAATGGTGGTCGCCCCGCGGTAGAGAATTTCAAGCGCACCCAGCATATTTCTGGTATGAAAATAAAAGCCTCTCAAAAAACCACTCGGTTTGTAGATAGATTTGGTGTCCAGTAGAACAGAGAGAAATTAATTAGTATACAAAGAACAGTTTGTACCGAAAGTTTAGATATTCTTAACCAACAAACCAATCAAACTATATTCCCTCGAGATAAAATTTAAAAAGATATTTCCAAGTGAAGCTACTTTATAGATGTGAATTAAGTATAGGTTTTGTAAACTGCGGAGGATATCATTTAAATCAAAAATGGATCAAAAATGACCGAGAAGTGTGGACAGCATTATACACCGTCTACCTATTTACGTGTAGATCAGCTAACACCTTCCATGCCGTAGTGTAAGCTATAGAAAAGGTTTGTACTGTAAAAAATTACTACGGAAGGATACAAAAAGCAACGTGAATGTGAAATTCAAGCATTGAAAATAATTGTAGGAAAGCTTTAAGCTCGCTGGCAGATTCCCAACAAAAAGCTCTAGAATTTGAGTTTTTGGTCATAGGAATATTATAGTCTTACAGATGGTGCAACAAAATGGTCAACCGACGCTAATTGGGGCCGAGACTTAACACTCTTTTGGGAGCACTCCTACCTACCTATGTTTCTAAAAGATTTCTATTTACTAGTTCTAACTAATAGGGGCGCGTTTTTTTTTTGTAAGTAAAGGTTAAATTCTTGAAATAACCTCAATTAGCTAATTGAATGCCTGTGTGAATAGCTTTAAAGATTTCTAAAATACATTGTGTAAGTCCAATTTTGCAAAAACAGTCCACACCTGCAGTGTAAAATAGATAAATAAATCATAAATTGAATTCTAATTGATGATTTAAAAGTTGGTATGAATTGAATGAAACTAACTAGGGGTTTGCTATTTACTTTATAAATACTTTGCATTTGGGAAATTATAATTATGACCTTAGAATTTCCCTTCAAAGGTTAGGAGTGGCCTGAATATCGATGACCCGTTTTAGAGAAATTTAATGTTAGTAAAATTTGTGATATTATTAGAAAAATATATTAATAAACTTAATTTCTCTCTATATTTAAGGTTTTGTCAATGTAGGTAGAGGGTGTTTGAATTCTTCAAATCGCTTCCGGTTAATATGATTTTTGATTAAGAAAACATAAATAGTTTGAAATATATGTGTTAATTGCTTTTCTTCGAAAGGAAAGTTGATTTTTATGAGCGCCTTTAATATGCCAGAACTTATGGGGATTGATATACCCTGCTAGGCATTAGGCGATAAATGTTACCTAAATTTAGGGTGACAGAGATGTAAACGAAAAATTTGCCTACATTTAGGGTGATTGCAAAGTAAACGATAAATGTTGCCTACATTTAGGGTGATGTCAAAAAATTTAGATTTCCGGAAAGTTAATACATTAATTCCAACCTTGGGTAATGTCTTTTGAGTTCATTAAAAAAAAAATATCGCATAGTCTATGGCTGTCTTGTTTGATTTTGTTTTTTTTGTATTTAAGATATTTTCTGAAAATGTTAATTATTACCATTTTTTTTTTGTAAAATTTGATCTTTTTTGCAATACTGTATTTTCTTTGACTTTGCACTTGCACTTGCTCATTTACTTAATCCACTAATGCAATTAATATGCATGTACGCGTGTATATTATGTATGTATGTGTAAGTGTAGCATTGACGTTGTGTACAAAGCAAACCACAAAGGCAAATGCTAATGCAAATAAAAGCTTTACAAACATGTCTACACATATCCATATTAACTAACGGTACCATGTACCTATATAAGTAAGCTTCAAGTGGTTAGTGTAGTGCTGAGTCAATTGCATTGTATTCGCGAACATCAATAACATTAGAGGCAGCAATGTGCAGCTGCTGCTGCTGCTGCCACCACCGCCGACTCTTTGGCATATTGACCACCATTACCAGCACCACCACTAACACGGCAGCTGGTCGGTACATTTCATTATGGTTATAGTGAATTTTATAGTAGTAGCAGCAGTTAATACTGTTGTTGTTCTTGTTGTTGTAAGCCACTTGATTAATCCGCATTGCAGACCACACTAGACGACCGGCAAATGCGCGTACTTGGCTTGTGACTTGGCTTTGCAAAATGCGGCATTTACAATAGCACTTTTGTAGATACGTAGATATGTATGTATGGTATGTGTGTATAATTATGTGCATTTGTATGCGTCTAAAGTGCTCTTTACGCTTAGACTGGGTTAATTACTTAATTTAATTAGAAGTTAATTGCTTGCAACCTGCATTGTAGCGCAGATTGCCTTATGGCGTATGTTAAAAGCGCTCATCGTCATTGCTGTGAATAAATATATGGAAAAATCTAAACGAAATTGCAATTGTGTCGTGGTGGCATTTTGTTGTGCACGCGAGACTTGGAAAATTTGCTCAGCAAAACTCTGAAATTCTAATAAATGCTAATTATGGCTTGAGGCGAACCAAATAATTGGCATTTTGTAGAATGAAAATTAATTTCACACTTAATTTAAATATTTTGTTTACCACATAAATACTTCATTAATACATATATTTATATCGAAAGCATATTTTTCTTGAAATTGTGATGCGTAAGGAATGCTTATGTTTGCAATTTTCAGAAATTTTCTTTTTTATAAAATTTGTGTTAAGTAAATAAAAAAAAATTCTATAAAAACATATGGCCGAGCGGCGTCCAGAGACTCCATCCATGTATATTAAAATATTTGCAGCCGTATCGTTTAGCGTATTTGGTTTTTATTTTTATGCACTAAGCTCAGTGCTGTGCGTTTATTTGTAATACATAAAAATAAAATATGTAATTGAATATTGTTGGGAATGCTCGCCCGCCGGCAAACTTGAAACACTCATCTCATTTACTTCTTTACAATTTGCATGTCACGCATGCGCAGCAGTTTCATCTATATTCATATGTACATATTTCACACATTTCATGTATATCTATTACTTTTTGCCATTCATGCAACAACTCTGACCAATATTGTACATTTTGTATAGGTTTTCTTTTGTGTTTCTTTTTCTTACCAACCAATCAAGGTTAGGTGCGAAAGCTGATGTAATGCCAAGTTTTAATGCTTTGGCAATTACCTTATATGCATGTTGAAATTTTATAGTAGCACGCAAATAATGTTGGAAAAAAATTAAAAGTAAATAAAAAGTTTTTTGAATAAATTATGTAATATATTTTTAAGAGCGTCAAAAGCAAAACTCTCAAAGGTTGGTGAAAATACTTTGAGATTTTTAAGAAAAAAAAATTAATTTATAAAAAAAGTATGGTAAGCTCGTATTAGGTCAAGTAAAACTATTAATTTTTGAATAAAGCTTAAGTTTTTTTTTATGATACTTTCGATTTTTCACATTTAATTCAAATATGCACTATTTTTCTCGATATCGTTTTACCATTTTGAAAGTAATGCCATTATTCTTCTCTCATGGATACCCTTATCCTTATTGGCGAAAAAATTGACACAGGCTATTTTCACAGGCCTCTTTGAAGCCAATTCTTCACTAGGCAAATCATTCGCCATTGACAGGTACAGATGATAATCAAATGGATGCATAAGAACCTCCCAAACAAGCTCCGGAAGTTTCTGGCTAGTCACTATTGATGTGTTAGGTTAGGCGTTGTTCTAATGAAACACAATCCTCTTCAGTGCGACGGTTTCTTTCAGATGGTCCAACTGCTGATAGTACAGGTACGAACTAATAGTTTGACCGTTGTGGAGCAGCTCAGAGTTGATGATTCCCTACCAATCCCATGGAACATACAACGAAATTTTTTTGGCCGATCAGTTACTATCCGCTTCAGCATTGGGTCGATTTTGTTACGATGCAAAAGCGAATTTTAGATGAAAATTCAGTTATGAGGATTTTTCTCGTTAACGCATGTAACACTCAATCATCGAGCTTCTTTGTGCATCCATAATTTTTTAAGTGGTTCCAGAATGTTTTTGTGCAATAAAAACAGTGCTCGGATGACGTTCAGACTCGACGATTTCCATTACTTTCTTTTACATTAAAATTATCGGAACGAATTCGACGAAACCAAAATTGTGCATGCTTAACTGTTCACATTTTCAGCTGACCGACTTGCGCTTTCGCCTTTATTTTCTCATAGTTTCTCTTTGCTATAATCAATCTTTGAAATGCGCTCAAACACTACTGAGTTAAGAGATCAACACTTCTCTTATTATATTTTTTTAGCACAAAATAATAACTCCACCTGCAAGTTGTGGCCCATATTGGACGTGAAAGTGACCTAAATTACATATTGGAAAGGTTTCACACCTGTCAACAATAATTAGTGCGCATCAGCGCCAGTTTCTGACAAAAAAATTGTTTCTTCTCTTCAGAAATGTCCGAAATTGTACTAAGCACACAGCATTTGCGGGAAACTTTCTATTGTAATTGGAAGAAAAGTTCAGCTGAAGCACATCTAATGCTTGTGGAATTTTATAGTGGATATACGTCAACCGACAAGTAATGCAGTCGGTGGTTTCAACGATTCAAAATTGAGCAAAAAGCGTCCTGGCCAACCCAAAAGGAGCCAACCAGGCGAACACTTTGATGCGAATCGTTATCGACTACAATTAATTACCTAGCTGTAAAGGTCGAAAACTGCCTGAAGATGGGATTCTTTACCCGCTAACCGGCTTGGGTCTTTCAAAGAAATCGAAGAAAAAAAGTTCTTGGAACAAAAAAAATTAAACAGACCGAATTAATGTGTACACCCAATACTGTCTTATTAAATTTCTGTTCAACTCTTGACCACAAACTATATATGTAAAATTATTATAGAAAACCTGATGAAACATTTAAATTCATTTTATTTTCATTCATATGAAATTTTTTATTATTATTGTTATTATATTTAAAAAGTCTAGCTGGAATTTATAACAAAAACGTTGCCTACATTTAGGATGCTATTAAAAAGTATTTGGAATAAGGTAAATGAATAGGCTTGGTCGATCGGCTTTTATATTTTTTAAATATGAGTATGTAGGTATAACAAATCTTTTCGTTTGTTTCTATTATTTGTAACAATACTGTCAGTTATAAAAAAATATGGTCTGATTTTGGCTTGTTGATATACAATAATTGGTGGGCGTCAAATTTTGTCTTGAGGTCATTTATGGCGAAGAGCTACAAATCATTGAATGAATGGTCTCATTATATTTTTTGTGAAAAATTACCATAATAAACTAGTTTTTAACTTACTTGCCTAATATATCCGCATGAATATTATACGTGTATATGTAATCTTCTGTTAAGTCTATACATATTTGTGAAAATTCAAATTTTTTTCCTTCTTTTTCATTTCAGGTACTTAATTAAACCAGGTAATTTTAGTTAATTACATTGAAAGGGAAAATTTTCTTTTCAGCGCATACAAATGATACAAATTTGCATAAGTCTCACAATAGTAATTTGTGGCAAATTAAAAAAATAACTAATGAATATTTATTTACATACTTAAAACTGTGTGTATGATTCCACTAATGCTTATGTACATTCTGACATTTTCCACCAATTTTTCGCAAACATTTTTCAAATGCAATTTTTTTGTTTGCATGAAAAATCGCTCAAAGTGAACCCAACACCTGTGCGCCAATCAAGACTCTTATTCACTATTCCCATGCTAACAAACCAAGCGCAAGTAATTGAACTGTTTTTTATGAACTGCAATTTTTTTGTCTTCTCATTTCATCGCGTTGTTATCGGCATAAAAATATCATTTTACTTCACCATGATGCCTTCCAACTTTGATGACTTTATTGCCCAAGCCTTAGCTATTGTTGCTAAATGTTGCTTGTTGTAGTTTCATTTTACACTTTTTGCTGTGATCGTATCTTCGCATGCATTTTTTATTCGTTTATTTTTAACTCTATTTTTGTTTAAATTTTTTTTTTTTGTTGTCAGCCAATGACTCAGCTAACCAACCATTGCTTACGGGCATTAGAAGTTTTGTTATTTTTTGTTGTTATTTTTTGTTAAATGAAAACAGAGAAGATTGGTCGATGTAGTTTATCTGCGTATGTTTGCATGAATTCTGCATTTGTAATATTTTTTCTAGTGATTTATGTTGGATTGGTAGCGAATTTGTAGTATGTATGTATGTGTTTGTTAGAAACTTGTTGATTGCTTTTGTTATTATTTACGAGGCTTTTGTTATTTAATGAGAATCTATGAGTTAGTGCACAGGTATTTCTGGTGGATGAAGAATTGCTTCTATAAACCGTACAGTAGAGTTGTTAAGAGAAAATGTTAATAGCACTGATAATGAAGATAACGTTATC
>JAWMAG010000006.1:28730000-28805000 GCA_037013455.1 Ceratitis rosa | reverse complement strand
AATCAAAAATGTAAAATTAGCGGTGTGGTGTGCTTAACATAGGGCAATTAATTACATTAATTGTTTGGAGGCAGATACCTATTACAAGTATTTGCTCAAATAAATGAGTGTAACGTTACTCATACGCCATGTAGGGCTGCAAAATGTAAATGTTTAACAATGAAATATTGCAATTAGGTATATTTGCATAATGCTTGGTATATTTGTTGCGTTTTCGTGTATTAAATTAATATAGACAGTGTATGTGACCCAAAAAAAAATTATTTATCCTTCACAAAATTGATAAGATTTCTAAACATTAAAAACAAATATAAGTTGGCTTTGAATTCTGTCAATTGAATTTATTCATTACTCAATAAATAAAAATGCTTATATATTTGTGAGCGATTTTTATATTTGCTGTAAATAAAAAAAAAAATGCCAAAATTGTTTGCTCATACGCTTATGAACCAACCAAAAGCTTAAACCAAAGCCAGTGAACACTTTGTGATGTATTTATAAATTTTTGGAAAATTTACTAAATTTGTCTAATCCAGACTTTCGAGCTCGGTAAAATGTTGTGGAAAAAGCATTTTACATATTCAACTAGTTTTTGATGTATTAGTTTGCCAACAAATATATACATGCAACAATAAGTTTACATATTAATTTACACGATAAAATCCCAATGTCTGTCTGCTGCCTTGTCAAACACAATAATTAATCGCATCAAAACCAAAAAACATATGTAAATTCAAATTCACAAAAACACATTTACACTGATGTTGACCACATTTGTATCGGTTGGTTAAAAGCTGTTGATGCTTGTGGTTATCTGCCAACTAGAGGTCAGGGAAATTTGTAATTTGTTTATCTTATATTTGGCTGTTGTTGTTCATTCTGTTGCTGATAATGTGTGGACTGGTTAGAGTTGTGCTGGGCACAAATTTTATTGTTGTAAATGTAGATATGTTATTGATTTTTAATTAGTTGCAATAACATGTGAACATTTAAATATAAATTTAAGCCAACCAAAACCAGGCAAATATCTACCAAAAAAAACAAATATAAATTAATGCTTATTGAATATTTTTATTGTTGCTAAAAGAAGAAAAGGTGCTTTAGAGGAGTAACTCCGGCATATTCAGCTTAAGAGTTTGCTGTTGTCTTATCGCATCATCGAAACCACATTGACTATTGTATATTGTGACAGACGGAAGACAAGTTTCCAGTGTGTTAGAAGTGTGTTCTCTCCGGGGTTTTGGCATTGACTCGGAACAGCATCTACTTTTGTGGAACCAAGAAAGTGATGAGAGAACTACCGAATGGCATTTCAAGCTTCCCACGTGCGAATGAAAACGAAACCACTGTTTAGAATACTGCCTATCTTGTAATGTTGCGATCGATGGCAACGCCCCTATCTTATTTACTTATTTACTTACTTTGGTGGCAAAGGCATCGCTTACTCGATTATAGCCGAGTTAACAACATTGCGCCATTCGTTGTTTCTTTTCGCTATTTGGAGCCAATTCGAAATACCTTGAAGAGCTAGGTCATTCTGGCTTTCTGGAGGTCTTCCTCTTCCTATGCTTCCACCGGCGGGTATGACAACGCGAAAATGATGGGAAAATATCAAGAGTTGAAGAGAAAAGCGTGACGCGGGAAAAGTGAGTCGTTTTTCAGAAGGTTTGAAGACTGGAGATTTGTCGTGTAGGGACGAGAAGTATCTGGTGACTGCCGTTCGGCGTATATTGAGTTTGTGGAGATAACGTTATTTCAGCCAGCTTAACTGCAGTGAAATTAAAAAACTCGGGGGATTTAAAAGTAAAGTTCGCTTTCTCTCACTTCTGAACAAAGATCAAAGTGGACATCATTCGTCACCTACTTTATGGTGAGGAAGAATGCGTGTTGAAAATTCGATTTTGAGAGTCTTCGAGAGAAAAGAGAAAGGGAAGAAGTGCAGAAGGGCTATTGCACCAAAAATAAATTTTTGGAATTTCTTACATATAATTTAATTTAATAAAAAAAACAATTTCCATGAAACAAGAGCAACATACCTGTTTACTTTACGAAGCAGGTGCGATCAAGACTACCCTATAGTTAATAGGCTATCCTAATCATCATCAAATATACATGTGCTTTGCAAAGTAGTTTTTCCTTTCCGAGCGAGACTATCAGATCTAAATAGGAAATAAGCACAAGCGTAGGACTTTTCTGTGACCTCCCTATTAAAGACGGTAGCTTTTTATTTCGAAGACTATAACTGTGTTTTCAACACAGAATTGTTAGGTATCACTGAATGTGCCAAACGCGCGAGCGCTTTAATACGAAAATATATTAGGTTTCTGGCAAACAACCAAGTGACAGTCAAAGTAAAAAATGTGCCAACACAAAGTAGAAAAGTGTGAAATGGCTAAAGACTCTCATTGGAAAGACATCGTCACACAAAGATATCAAAAGATAACAAAAAAAAAAAAAAAACGGTGGAACTGACTCGTGCTGGTGCCGCTAACGAAGTTGTCACCATGCTTTTTATCACCAGCAAATGCTGGCTAAAGTCGCGGTCCCTTGAAGAACACTTCAGATCTGCACTTCCTAAGTATATATATATAAATATATACTAATTGGCGCTTTGTAACCGCTAAAGCGATTTTTCGGCCGAGCTCCTCCTCCAATTTGTGGTTTTGCGTCTTGATGTTTTTCCAACAAATAGAGGGACCTACAGTTTATACTAAGCCGCCTCCAAACGGCTGATGGTTTTTTTACGAGGAGCCTTTTATTTCATGTCCGAAATACACTCGAAGAGGTGGACATTCTCTGCCGCTTCCTAAGTAGTACATACCAATAGCTTTCTGTGTGATAACGTGAATTGCTACATACCATCTGTCTCAGTTTCAGTGAATCTCTCTCCGAGGTGTATGTGTTCAAAAGAAGTCTTTGTATGTTTTCCAAATAAATTTTTACGATAAACCTTAGCAGTGAAATTTTTATGCTAATCATCAATCGATGGGACATTTTTTTCAAAAATATTTACTTTCAGCAAGCTTTTTTGAGCACATTAGTATAATCTCAAATTGGTAAATTTAATTTATCCACTGCTTTTTCTAAATTCTTTCATGTTTATGATCAAAAATATAGTTAGCTGTATTATTTCTCTCTTTCCAGTTTGAGACTCGAATTTGGCATTTGCAACTTTTTTAATTTTATTCATAAATCATACACGACCTTACTTACTTTAAGAAACAAAATAAATAATAAAAATGGTTAAATAATAAAGGCATGAAAATAAATAAATAATAAAAAGAAATAAATAATAAAAAGAAATAAATAATAAAATTAAATAAATAATACAAAAATGCGGCAAAGCTTTATAAGTAAACAATTTAAATTTTATTTACTTGCAGAATGGTGTCTAAATATTTAAGAAGTTTAAAAAATAAACCAGCTGAACAATTTCGTAAACACAAATGACATTGAACTATTTTTTAATAATTTATTTATATTATTTGACCTAAATTAACAAAATATTTGTTACGCACGGTAGTGAATGGTTATAGTAAATTCAGATTTTAATGAACAGCAAGATTTTTGAGAACAATGCAAAGTATAATGTTACATTGAAAATTTTACTTAAAAATTAATAAAAAATTATATTACACATTTTTTAAAGATTACTTTTGTCTGAATTCTGAAAATTACCAGTGAATTTAAATAACTTCTCAAGCTTCTGATTTTTTTTTTACTAGCTCCCTGCTGAGGAGAGACTTCGGCTGTTCATGACCAAATAAAATTTATGGTATTGCATTTTAGGATTAAAATTTTTATTGTATATTTTTTGAGGAATTTTCGACTCAAAAACTCATATCTGAACAAATTGTGACAATAATTACTTGCATATAGGTGCGTATAAGGTTAAATCTCAAGATTCTAGAGACTTTTATGATGAATTTTTGACCCAAAGTATCGCATATGAACAAATTGGCTGTATATGATACTAGTACATTCGTCCGATTTCAATAAGCTTCAGCACCAATATGTTGATCATCAGCATATATAAGTATGTATAATACCAAGTTTCACACGCTGGGATGATTTTTTGACAAACAGGCTCACTGACGGACATGGCTTAAACAGCTCAACTCGTCACGCGGATCAGTTCGGTATCGGTATGGCTCTATCACTTTTCCTTCTCATGGACTTACATACTTCGGATCAAAGTTAAAATACCAATTTATTTACATGAATAGCTTAGTTTTTCTACTCAAATTAATTTTATTTTACTTTTGTTGATTATATCCAGATGTGACTGTACTTTCAACCGCGTATAGGCTTTCTGCCAAATTCCTTAATTGACAAAAAAAAATTCTTAAACCAAAAGTAGACCACAGAAATGTATGTATGTATTTGTGTTGTGCTAATGTATATAGTAATAGATTTTCAATTTGTTTGCACAACCTCATTACGGTCCAGACGTTAGACAACAAAACACATACACACTAAAACAGCAACAAACATATAAAGTAGAAACATACAACCACAGGCAAAATAGAACACCTAATATAACTAGAGACATATACAAATTTACCTACTAGGTGTCAGGCAATGAACAGGCATACACATACATACATATATATATAGGTATAATGCAATTTGTGGCAACGTCACAACCGTTCACAATGTTTGAATTTACTGGAATGTCAAATAAAATTAAAATTTTAAATGCAATTTAGGAGAGCATTCATTTGGCCTGCTAAAACTGGCTGACTGGTTGTCTGCTTTTAGGCGAACCCAGAGGAGGAACAAATTCGCAACGGCATAGATAAATACATATAAGTGTATATACCTAAATATATGCCGTGAGACCACGAATTGGAGGGAAAATTTAAACTAAATTGATGAAGATTTTTTCAATTTGATTTAAGCTTTTGGTTTCAAATTTTTCTTTAACTATACCAAAAAAATATGTTAAGTGTATTTCTGTTGATCTACATGGTCAGAGAGTTGGGTGGTTGCGGTAATTCAATTAAATTGAATGTCCCACTAACGAATGTCGCTCATACCACGTGGCGTACACGTTGTATAAATAAGTGAAAAGTAAATGTTTAGATAGTGTGTGTATGTGTGTATTGATTAAATCAAGAGACTACAAACTCAGCATAGCTCAAATAAATTAAATTGATAAAAATGTTACTGGCGGAAAATGTCATTTCAAGTTGAAATATTTGACAAATTTCATTTGTTCGATGTGGAAAATTCCAATGTGAAACTAATATCAATTAGCGGTGTTTTGAGATTTTTTTTATATTTTGGAAATATGTTAATGGGAAAAAAACATATATAGTTCCTAGATATATTTCGGAGAATCCTTTCAAAATTTATGTTTATTTTTAAAAGTTACCATGGACTGTCTTGGGTAGGTCGGAGCTGGGTAAATACTTGCATTAACCGTTGGCCGCAGAGAAAGTGAGTGTGTGAAAGAAAGAGAGAGAGAGAAGAGAGAGAAAGAAAAAGAGAGAGAGAGAGAAGAAGAGAGAGAGAGAAAAAGAGAGGGAGAGAAAGAGAGAGAGAGAAAGAGAGAGGGAGAAAGAGAGAGAGAGAGAAAGAGAGAGAAAGAGAGAGAGGGACAAAGAGAGAGAGAGAAATAGAGAGAGGGAAATAGAGAGGGAGAGAAAGAGAGAGAGAAAGAGAGAGAGAGAAAGAGAGAGAGAAAGAGAGAGAGAGAGAAAGAGAGAAAGGGGGAAAGCTACAAAGAGAGAAAGAGAGACAGAGAAAGAGAGAGAGAGAGAAAGAGAGAAAGGGGGAAAGCTACAAAGAGAGAAAGAGAGAAAGATAGAAAGAGAGGAGGAGAAAAAGAGAGAAGGAGAGAAAGAGAGAAAGAGAAAAAGAGAGGGAGATGGAGAGAGAAAAAAAGGGAGAGCGAGAGGGAGAGAGAGAGAAAGAGAGAAAGAGAGAAAGGGAGAAAGAGAAAGAGAGAGCGTGAGAGAGAGGGAAATACTGCGTTTATTTCATATGTTAGCGTGTCGCAACAAAAAATTATTAAAATTATAAAAAGAACTAGTTGAGTTAAACCGGTGTAAACAATCTAAATTTAATTGTTTCTATTGTATATATAGTGTATGAAGGTGTGTATATCTTTTCCGTTATTCATTCTATATATTGGTGCAAACTGCATGGAACAACAGTTTCTGCATTTATCACAAACAGACAGACAGATGGAGACAGCGGAGGTCTTTACTTTGTAATACGCACGTATAGTATGTAATAATTGAGTCATATATTTAACTAATTTAACTGGTCACAAAATGGGTTAATAAAAATTCAATAAATATTGTATATATATATAATTGTCGCTTTGTAACCGCTGAAGCGATTTTCGGCCGAGCTCCTCCTCCAATTTGTGGTTTTGCGTCTTGATGTTTTTCCAACAAATGAGGGGACCTACAGTTTATACTAAGCCGCCTGCGAACGGCTGATGGTATTTTTACGAGGAGCCTTTATTCCATATCCGAAATACACTCGGAGGGGTTGACATTCCCTGCCAATGGGCAACCGCAATTAGAAAATTTAATATAATTTTTTATTTAAATGAATTTTCTATAACTTTTGGATGTTAGTACGATACCAGGATTTGAAACTGCAACCGCAGCCGCTTCTATAAATATTAGTTTAAATTAATTGATTGAAAATTTTGTGTGATTACTTACAAAAAGTTAATTAAAATCTAGTATAAATCATTTCATGAAAGACCTATTTTTTACTTGCAAGAATTCTTATTTTTCTTACTTTTCACTGTGAGGAAAAACTTGAAAGAAATGAAAAAAATCCCACAAACTAAAATATTTTTCTGCTTACTCATCATTGATTACAATTTCTTCGCATAAATAATAATGACAATGACAAATTGATATTCAGCCAAAGTTACTTTCATTGAAGGAGGTCATTTAATTATGACAAAATAATCTGCAAATATTTCCATGAAAATAACTTTCATAATTACAAAGCTTTTAAGTAATCACATATATATGAAAATCTTCTTTTTGGTTTTATTAAAGAAAATGCGAAAATTAGTTCAAAAAGGAAATGTGCAATAATTAGTTTGCAAACGTTATACCATACAGAACAGTATAAACGAGATTAAATGATAATTGCGTTGATGAGAGTGGAAAATTTATGAGTATTTACTTGCGATTTGATAGCTGATTGTGATTAACCACAATGCTGGCTGACATAATTCAATTAAATTTTCTATTTAATGCATTTTATGATTTAAAAG
Organism: Ceratitis rosa; assembly: GCA_037013455.1. NCBI lineage: Eukaryota > Metazoa > Arthropoda > Insecta > Diptera > Tephritidae > Ceratitis > Ceratitis rosa. The sequence goes on along the minus strand of JAWMAG010000006.1, from coordinate 28,797,748 downwards.
AAAAAAATAGTTTTCTAAATGTAATTACGCATTATAATGACCATAAAAAAGGAGCACTATGAGCTTAAAAGTAGAAGACTAAAAATTATAATTTAACTTTTGATGAAATAATAAAAAGGCCGGAAAGAACATCTGTTTTCGGTCATGCCAAAATATTTACACCTTTCAGGTTCCTATAAAATTTATGATATTACACTCTAGGATTGAATATTAATTCCCATATCTGAAAAGCTGTTTGCCGGGGAGCTATATGATGAAGTTTTTCGATTCCGATGATTTTCAGTATCAATTATTATTTGTATATTCGTGCGAAACTCTTAGTTGCTCTCTTGACGGATATTTGGCCAAAGGTCTCTCATCTGAACAAATCGAATGGTTAAGTCAACTCAACTCCTTATTCTGGCCCGATGGGTATACATTTTGTTCTCTTCTCTTTTCCTTCTGGTACTTACTATGGGTTGCCCAAAAAGTAATTGCGGATTTTTTAAAAGAAAGTAAATGCCTTTTTAATAAAACTTAGAATGAACTTTAATCAAATATATAATTGCCATTTTGTTCGATAACCTTTTGCCATCTTCCCAGCAAATTTAGTATTCCACGCTCATAGAACTTCTAGCCTTTATCTGCAAAAAACTGAACCAAGTGCGATTTTATACCCTCATCATTGCCGAAAGTTTTACCATTTAAGGAGTTCTGCAAAGATCGAAATAAATGGTAGTCTGATGGTGCAAGGTCAGGGCTTTATGGTGGATGCATCAAAAGTTCCCAGCCATGCTCACTCAGTTTTTGGCGAGTGACCAAAGATGTGTGTGGTCTGGCGTTGTCATGATGGAATACGACACCTTTACGATTGACCAATTCTGGTCGCTTCTCCTTGATGGCTGTATTCAATTTGTCCAATTGTTGACAGTAAACATCCGAATTAATCGTTTGGTTCCTTGGAAGCAGCTCAAAATATACCACACCCTTCCAATCCCACCAAACAGACAGCATAACCTTCTTTTGGTGGATATCAGCTTTTGAAGTAGTTTGAGCTGGTTCACCTTGCTTGGACCATGATCGTTTTCGATTGACGTTATTGTAAACAATCCATTTTTCATCTTCAGTTATGATTCGTTTTAAAAACGGATCGAATTCAAGCGTTAATTCGGTTTGTTAAATGAAATTCTTTCAATTCATGTGGTACCCAAATATCAAGTTTTTTTACGAGTCCAAGACTTTTTATGTGATAATGAACGGTTGACTTTGGTATATTTAATTTCTCTCCTATCTGACGCTCAGTTACATGACGATCCGATTCGATTAAAGCCTTGATATCGTCATCGTCAACTTCACTTGGCCGACCTGAACGTGGCTCATCTTTAAGTGAAAAATCTCCAGAACGGAATTTGCGAAACCAATTTTGACACTGTCTTTCTTTTAAGGCTTTATCACCATACACATCTCGTAACTTTTTAGCAACCTGCTCCGCGTTTTTTCCTTTACGGAAATAATAAAGTAAAATATGACGAAAACGCTCTTTTGTGGGCTCCATATTAAAATTGACGCCAAACAAACAAATGTAAACAAAATTTCGCGCACTTTTTTTCTAAAGCAAGCTAAAAGTGACAGCTAATAACTGACAAAAGAAAGAATGCAATTACAGAGTCACCGCCGTTCAAAAAAATTGTCAAAGCCGACTATATGAAAAATCCGCAATTACTTTTTGGGCAACCCTACATTCTTCGGCCTAAAGTTTATATAACATTTGAAGTATACGAAAGGTCTAATAAATATGTAGGGATTATAATTCTTCGAGAATATCAACATTTTCGGAATAATTAATTATTATTATTTTCATAGACCAACCAAATATCTCTTAAACAGAACCTTATTTAGGTATATGTATATGTGTATAATATATGTAAGCGTGCGCTTCAGCTATGAGTGGTGATTGGAAATTAACTAATCATCTTCTTCCTGATTATCACTTTAAGTACTCAAGCAGTTTTTAGCCTCAAATACTCAATCACCAGCAATTTTCCAATTTAAAATAAATTCAGGAACTGTAAGTAACAATTTTTTTACCAACACCCTCCTTACTTTAATTTGCATACTGTGTAATCCCTGTAGGGAAACATACTAGTTTTTAACTAGCCTCCAACTGGTTTTCAACTAGTCCATCTTCCATCTATTTCTCATGTAAGTAACTGGGTTTTTAACAGGGCGTGTCTCCGATATGCACCAAGCATTAAATCTTGGAAAATACCCGTGAAAAAACAATCGACACTATCTCTTTGTCGATTTTAAAGTAGCTTTTGATAGCACGAAAAGGAATTGCCTCTATGCCACGCTAAGCGACACTAAAAGCTCGGCCACAATCAGGAAGGACCGGTAGCCGATCATTGCCAAATGAGCTTTCAGGCAATGTATTTCCTTATCGTGCCTATTATTTAATTTAGGGATGCAGAACTGTATAGAGAAGGTACATTCTTCTGTAAGAGTGTACAGCCGCTGGCGTACGCCGATAATACTGACATCATTGGCTTCAATAACCACGCCGTGAGTTCTGTTTTCTCTAGACTGGAAAAGGAAGCGAAGCCTATGGGTCGAGAACGAGGGCAGGACGAAATATCTCTTGTCATCAAACAAACAATCATCGCATTCGTGACTCGGCTCCCACGTCAGTCACTACTATGAAGTCGTGGATAATTTCGTCTATCTTGGAACCAGTATTACTAACACGAACAACAATGTTAGCCTGGAAATCCAAAGCAGAATTATTCTTGCCAACAGTGTAGGAACGACCAAAGACCAAACTCTATAAGTCGCTCAATATTCTCCATGGGTTATATACATAGAACGGAGTTATGGTCTCACGAAAAAGGTTTCGCGAAAGATTTATCGTCCTCTGAGTATTAGGAATGGCGAATGCTGAAGCCGATAGACTGTGTGAAATATGCGGCGTCATTGACAGTGAATCAAAATACAGTTTCTGTCCACGTGACCTAGGATCGGATGGATAAGAATACTTCAGCGTTGAAAGCTCTTGATGCAGTACCCGCCGGTGTAAGCAGATGAAGAGGAAGACGACCACACCGTTGGAAAAATAAGATGGAGTAGGACCTGGCTTTACCTGGTATTTCCAATTAGCGCTAAAGAGCGAAGAGAAGAAATGAAGAAATGGCGTACTATTGTAGAGTAGAAGAATGAACCTAACCCCTACTAACTGTCTATTATCTGACTACACATCAACTTTATACTATTTGCATACTAGTTCATTAAGGCAAGTCGTATTTCTACTTGAACAAAAAAAAAAAAAAAAAGAAAAATTATTGGAAATCAACTAGAGAATAAAATGATTAGAAGTGTGAACTTCACGCCCTAGAATGCCAACCAACTGGTATGAGTTTATCTTCAAAGTGTCTAGTATTCAACCATAAGTTTTGCATACTGGTCTACTTTCTGCCTACATGGCTTATATATTTATATCTATAGGTATATCTTCTTATGTACTCATCGATACCAGCCGAAATTCCAATCAGGCAATTTTATGTAATTACAGCTAATAACACCGTAATATTAACTCTGTTGGTGGTGAAGGAAGATTTGTGGCTAGTGTAATAACTTCAATCCTTACCATAGCAAATTGCCAGCGAAGTCTGTTGTTGTTACAATTATTACTCTTGCTACAGGTATTGCATTATTGTTTTGGGTATTGGCACACCTTATCAAACGGGCGATTCAATTATTTATAAATTTCGCTACTAACAAATTGTAGTGCAGAGTTCACACAACCAATGCTGCACCTCCCTGAGTAAACGTACACATACACACACAGAGAGAGACACACATACACAATTTGGATAATATTCAGGTGCACTTTTACGCATAGGTGTAGAGCATATTGTACCAGAGCTTAATCCAGCTATTGTGTTCATTCCACTAATACCCTCACTCAAAATGCATACAAAATCCAGTTATCGCTACTCAACTGCTCAGTTATAATTTTAGGTGAAAATTTGCATGCAATTAAAACTGGTCTAATATCGCATACAAACGTACATAATCCGAAATGTACGCATTTACAAACATACACACACGTACGTGTGCAAATGTTTAGTGAACTCTTATTATCCGTAATCAGCTACTTAAGAGTGAATATTAAATATTTTTACATACGAGAGGATTAACAAAAGTTCGGTCAGTTGGTGATTTTCAATTTGTTTTTTCTAAATCTAAAAATACTAAATACGATCGGCTAAATGGAGACTAGAAAACGCAAGATAGCTGAGGATAGGTCAGACGAAACTCCACCCCCAACGCAAACAGAAATTCGCCGTTTGAAGAAGTGGATCTATAGGCTTAAGAAATGCATTGAACAAAATCGCCATTGATTTTGTAGAGAAGATACAAAAGGACAAAGATTACAAATAAATACAAAAGGATTTTTTTCTTTTTTTTTGTGGTCAACTTTTGTTAATCACCTCTATATGATTATATCCCAGTTAATAGTTTTATTTCCATCAAGAAATGGGTATACACTTTGTTGCTCTTGCACATGATATTGGTAGTTTTGCATGTCGCTAATGCGTTCCATCTCACTCTCACCCGACACCCAGGTCTTTCGGAAATTTCCTTACTAGAAAGACAAATGGCACTTTTGAAAATTTCATCAGCTATTTCCTTACCTATAACACCCTTGGTATACTGAGAATCCAGTATATGGTATATGCAGCCGTTCTCCCCAGGTCGTCCCATCTACTGCTTTCCTGCTTCTAAGGACATTTCCCCACGCAATACGATGTGAGATTATTGTCTTTTTTGGCACATAGCTACCGACGTATAGTATGTGATGAAATTTTGTGTGTGGTTTTTTTCGTTGCTAGCTCTCTCAGCAGGTTTTTTATAGCAAAGATCTCCACCTGGTAGACTTTCAATTTTTTCGCAAATATTTAATCACTCTGAAACCCAATAATTTAAACAATATTTAAAAGGAGTAGCTACACTGCGTATACGCAATAAATATGTTTGTGCTTTCATAGAAATTTATCCATACGAAAGCATAATAATGCAATGATTTAATAACAATAATATTACCACATTATCAACACATTAACATCAAAATTCATTAACATAACTTAAAGTTAATCTCATTGATTTTAATGTAGTATTTAGTAAGCTTAAAAGGGCTTTTTAGGGAGAGAGAACTAAACTTTGTGCTTGGTTGGCTGAAAGGGAAGGTAGAACTGACAGTAGGTGGTCACACCTAAGAAATTGAACAGGCTCATTGTGCCCTCCCGTATATCCGAGCTAAGCGTTTGCGAACAGTTCGCTCGATTTCTTCAAACCATGCATGCCCATCTCAGTAAGGTTGTAATTGAAGTAAGTTTTCTGTGTCTCGAGCGTTTTCAAATGCGATGGGATTACAGTATATTGCATTAGAAAGATTGTATTTAGTACTAAAAAATATAACGTGCGCAGTGTTGATCACTTATATAATTCTGTTGTGTTTGAGCGCATGGACAGCAACAAAGAGAAAATGTAAATAGAGTTTATGAAATCGTCGAGTCTGCCCAGCGATGTTTCCAGCTTTGCAAACAGGAGAGAATTGGGTTTCATCAAGCCAACGCCAGACACCGCAGATCGATATTGACCCACCAGAAGCTTCGTTGGGAGATTCTTATCTGTCCGTTTTATAGTCCGGAAGTTGCACCAGGTTATGAATTACTTTTTACTGTACCAATAATTGGCACTCCGTAACCGCTGAGGTTGTTTTCGGCTGTGGTTTTCCGCCAATTTGTGGAGTGCTTCAAGAGATGGACGTATCTACAGTGTAATCTAAGCCGCCTACAAATGGCCGCTGGATTTTTATAAGAAGCTATTATTTCCTGTCAAAAATACACTCGCATGGCATTCACTGGCGAGTAGAGACTGAAATGAGGAAAATTTAATTTTCTAAAATGTTCGGTACAGTTCTCGAACCCGGGCCATCCGGGTGGTAGTATGCTAAGCACTCGACTGTTGTGGCTGTCAGCTTTATTAAAATTAACTAAATAATACTTTTTACACTTAATTACCCTTAATTAAATATATACTATTTTTAATATTTTTTTAATTAACTAAATATTTTGTATTAGTTAAGTAAGTCTTTTTTATTTTTTTATTTTTGTTATTATACTCTCTATAAAATCCTTTATTGATAGTTTAATAAATGAATTATATACATACATAATAAGCCAACGAGATTGATTAACTCACTCATTTCCACTTTCTATCATTTTGTTGCAGGTATGTAGCTCACACTGTCTTACATATAAAATTCTGGAATTTTCAATCTCTTCTTTGCAAGTGAAACCAATTTGACTCAAAAGGATTAAGTAAGTAATTTAATTACCGTTAGTGTAAAGGATATAAGTGTATTGTGCAAAGCAGGTAAAAGTTGGCTTTGAAAAAAAAGAATTACCTAAAATATTTATAACCAGCAAAGAAGCTTCTTTTTAAATTATTTTTAAATTAAGAAGTAAAGATTTAAATTTAATCCGGCGTAAGGCAAACCATCCGATGTGTATTTTCGTTATTTTTCAGATTCTTTTTGGGATTTCTTCTGTGTAAAATATTCAGAAAATGATTTTGGCTAAAGCTGGATTAAGGGAAGACAAAAACTGAAGTATTAATTATTAAAACAAAAAAATGAAAAAATGATTCCGTTAAATAAAAATCACATGTTTTCTTTTAAATTTATTATACTTAAAATAATTTTGAAATTGAGATTCGTAATGTGACAACCTTTGGTCATTGGTACGGTTGGTTCTCTTAAAATTTCCAACGAAAATTAAGACTTGTGCGATGTCATGGCGAGGGAGCTTTTTGTCGGATCTCGCGATGTAGCTCATGTTCTTCGTATGCTATGGGTGGTGGTTGGATTCCGAACACCCCATTCACGGGTCAAGAGTTTGTAAAGGTGTTAACGGTCTCACAGTAAATGGTGTTAAGTAACTGTCGCTAAGTCATTATTTACATAGATTCAATTTTTTGTGACTTTATGTTGAGTACACCCTTTCTGGTAGGCATGGTCCTGAATGTCGATATTTTACTTTGTAAGTATCATCAAGTGATTTACCGCTACGATCCTGAGGACGCTGTTCTGATAGTCTTTTACTTTCTTCATTCGCTTCTCGTTAGTCCCCAGTGACCTAATCGGTGTGGCCGATTATCGATTTGAGGATTTTATTACGGCTCTGTGCTTTGGTAGCAATCGCAGTCGTGAGTTAAGGTACTTCTTTGTTCAGCTACTTAAGCTGAGGATTTTTCAGGCTTTAGTTGAAATTTTCCTGCAGAGAGGAAGTGGAAAATTATAAATGTCCCGGAAAGGAATTGCGAACTCTTGAAGTCTTCAGCTCAACTTCGAAATTCTAACGACAACTTTTGAGCACTCAGGTAATTCATGGATCACCTCAACAACCCTGTCTATAATGAGAACTCTTCGATGATTGAGAGTAGTATAGCGTGATTCACGAATTGAAAACCTTTTAACAGTTTCAGTGCTGCCAGGAGAGTGCAGATTTTGGTTAAGGCATAATATATGGAACGAATGTTTAAGGTGTTTGGTAGTTTGAACAAACAGCAAGCTATTTGTCATTTCAATTTGTCAAGCAATAAGTGCAGTGCAGGTAATTCGCTAGACTTAAGCGGTAAAACGAAGTTCGATCATTCGGTTATCGAATTTCCGCCTAATAAACGTGTTCTGTAAAAGTTTGACAATAATTTGAAGTTGGCGCAAAGCTTAGTTGTGCCAGAAGAGAGGTTAAGTATCTTTCCTACTTATTACACTTGGGTGGGTCGACTGTTAAGACACACACAACTTAGGTCTGGATATTATAGTAGATTAAACTCTCCAGACTCGACTTAAACATACCTAATGTATGTCCTGCTTGTAATGAGTCCCCGTACTTCACTAACCACCTCTTTGTATACTTTCCCTAAAACCAACTTATCTTTTCTCCCTTTCCCTCTGGATCGAACCCGTTTCCTGGAATTCCGGTCCTCCTGTTAGGTGACCTTTTTCTCGCAGACTGATCTAGCCTGCCTCTAAGAAGGTTGGTAAGCCGCTACAATAACAACAACTGTCAAGGCAGCCTGTTCTATGCACCAAAGTTGACCCCGATTTTACCTGGACATGAGGTAGCACTTTTGAATGATTTAGGAAAACTGTGGGATGGTTGGTGATGTATAGTAGAAGACTACTGCCAACCACTGAGTAATTACTGGGGCAAGTGGTACGACTCAAGGATATCAAGGGGTGATTACAATTAGTGAATTATTGGTGACCGTTTATGACTGGTGGGGATTATGTATATATGGTACTTATGGATTGTGGGGGAAAATGTGCTATTAAAATCTGCCTAATAATCCAATTAAATTAATTTACTTCAGTGTCAACTGGACAAAAAAAAAACACAATCATGAAGATGAAAACAATTCGACAAGCGTTTATTTTTATTGCAAAACCAAAAACATCTTCCTCTTTCATTTTGTGTTTATTCCAAATTTATTTAATTCAACTGCCAATCAGTGTAACTATTTAGTTGAGCTGTGCATTTTCGAAGCTCCACGAAAGCAACAACCACGTACATGCCAAAAATTAAAGCAACAAAGTTTTCGCAAAACGACGAATCACAGAGCGGCGACGCAGACCATAAAACACCAACACAAACACACACACGCACACATCAGAGTCATTAAGTCTGCCAAATATGGCTGGTGTGCCAAGCGAACGCAATGGAGAAGTGTATGAGCGGATGTGTTGGAGAGAAGACGAGAGGAGAGCAATGATGAATCAGTGTTTGGGGAACGCAATCATTTGCAGTAGTAATTTGGCGCTTTTGTTTGTTTTCGCTGACAGACAGATGTCAGACATCAGACTGCATGGCAGCATGCGGAGTGGAGAGCAACAAAGTGTGATGGCTTACGTATGGTGCAGAAAGGAAGTATGGCGATTGTTGGTGTACTGAGATTGGTGCGCATAGCAAGTAGAAACAGCTACGTTGAATACTTTTGGGCTGAAGATGAGCTTTGATGGAGGAGGGTGATATTGTCATTTAAAATTTATAGTTAGGTTTGTGAAACTAATTAAGCCTGTGTTTGTGTGTATGCGCTATGCGCGTGTGTGCTGTGTTGTGGGTCACTGCATGTAAAGTGCGTGCGTGCCTTGAGTGCGTGTGAAGTAATTAATGTAGCGCATTTGGTGTGAGATTGCTAACAGAGTGTGCAGGCATAATTACTTATATGGTATGTATATATTATGTCATATAATATTTTAAGTCCAATGGAGCTGTCGAGATATGACAGTAATTTGATATTGTAGGAAATTATAATTAGTTAATAAGCCATCTCACAGGGTAAGAAGGCAGAAGTTGTGCTGTTCTCAGCCTCTTACTTCTAAGTAACACTTTTTGATATCCAAAAAGCTCGGGTATGCTTGTGAGTAGCTCGACCAGTGTCATAACTGTCAAGACTTTGGCCATAGGAAATAATATTGCAACTTACCGAGTGTATCAGTGATTTGTGTTGATCTACACAGTTCCCTAAGAGAAAAAGGTAAATCTCTTCAGCAGATATATAATAATATATTCTTGCTCCTACACTTCAAGCAATAGCTCCAGAGCAACACCATCCGAAATATAAGCCGCTCCAAACAGTTACACGTTGAGGATGGAGAGGCTTTTCAACAATAAATCTTGGGGGATTTCCGAGTCACAAATGCTACAGTTTTGCTTATTAACGTAGCCATCGAGGTGGAAATTGGCTTTTTCGATGAAATTCCGAATCATTTTTATGCATTTCAAGAAGCCAATCAATACGTTGTTGGTGATCGGTAGGCTTGAGTAGTTGTTTTAACTGAACTTAATAAGCTTTAAAATCCAAGTGTTTTTATGCTAAATATGGCATTTGTGGTATGCGACGGGGAATGGACAAACCTAGATTTTCTTCAACACTTCGGGCTACAACAGCAATATTCTCTGTTCTTCTTGAGTAACGTTCACGTGTTTTATTCTTCATATCACTAAATTGTTCCAACAACACCATTTTTTCCACCAATTTCCGTATTGTCATCCGACGACCGAAAAATGTTTGAGTTCTACGAACCGCCTCTGCCAGGTTTCCACCATTTTTATAGCGAATTTTAATGATTTCAAGGCGCTGCTAAAGCGTATATCGTTCCATCTTTACTACTAGCGTAGTTTTTATTTGTCAAATGTGAAAAAATTACAGCAACAAAAGTGACATCTAATGGTATGACAATTCAAAATAACACCTTTTAATGGAAAACCCTTCTTCATCTTCTTTATTGGCCTTGGCACCGCTTACGTGATTCATCTCTTCTTTTCGGTGTTTGGCGCCAGTTGGAAATACCAAGTGAAACCAGGTCGCTCTCCACCTGATCCTTCCAACGGAGTGGAGGTCTTCCTCTTCCTCTGCTTCCACGACGCAGCTCATCGTTTTATCGTCTGAGGTATTTGCCATTGTCAATGCGCAAAGGACCATAAATCGTTCGCAAAACGTTTCTCTCGAATACTCCTAGAACCGACTCGTCAGATACTGATATCGTCCATGCTTCTGCGGAAAACCCTATACAATACCAAAAAGTTCCCCACTTACGTGGGAGTTACTTTGGATAAAAGACCCATCTGGAAAGACCACAAGACCACATACAAATACCATTCCAACTAAATTGAAAAGTGCGAATTCGTATTGGAATGTAGGTTTTAAGTCCAAATTAGCTCTGAAAACAAAGTATTACTTTTTAATATGCTTATTTATATTATATATATATATATATATATATATATTTTATTCAAAAATTTTTATATTCAAAGTGAAAAATCTTAAGCAAGATGAGATATTATGCAATATTCAAAACGAGATATTACACCTGTAAGGGAATAAGAAATTTCCAATCGATTTGCACGATTTGCGCCTGCACAAATATATGTTATGACTATTTCCACTTAAAACTAGATTTTTTTTTTGTTTTTGGTCTCAAAAACTCCAACCTTGTTTGCACCTGAAGTGGCTGTGGGGCTCCAAAGCTAAAGGCGATGCAACATTGTTAAAGTGCGCCAAATTGAAAAGCGGTAAAATTAAGCCCAACGGCGCCGGCCACAAAGCGCTCAGCATCTCTAGTTCACAACAATTAGCGGCCCAGGCAGATACAGAGGAAAGTGAAAAAGATTTTTGGGCACACAGCTGGCAGCCAACTTCCATTTATCTACGGCATCAAGTGCATTGTTGCACTTGTGGCAACTCATATTTCATAGGTGGCGCAAAAATTGCTTGGCGCTTAGCAAGTAGCAACGCAAAAGCGGCGAAATGCCTGTGAGAATGCATGAAAATTGCAATATTAACGATTGGGCTTTGATTTTGGCGAGATAAAAATAATGAAAAGCAAAAAAAAGCGAAAAGCGAGCGAGGGAATGCTGACTCTTGCATTTTCCTTTTGCCAGAGTCCAATTTTCTCTTCGCTTTTCGCTTTTCGCATAGCAGCAATCCGTTCACCCTTAGTCTACCATACATTTCCACCATCACTTTTAATTGCATCTTTTTTTCTTCTTTTTATGTTTTTTTTTTTTTGAATTTTTTGTTCTCTCTCGCTTGTACAATCTGCGACGCGTTGCACATCTGTTGCCTCTGCAATGCGGCACGTCTGCCATGGAAAACGCGCACAAACGAATAAACGGCTGAAAGAATCGTGATTGCGGCCAGTTCAGCGCCATCTCAAATGCACTCTGTATTGGTGTAACGTTGGTGTGTTCCAGTGTGATACCACCGCATTCACAATTGGTTTGTAATTAAGCGTCAACGAATGGCTCACGCTTTACGTTTTACGACTGCTCCGCTCCGCACGCTCTCCACCCACCACATTTTCTGCTTTTGTTCACTTCTAGCTGCGGCTCTCGGCAAGTCACCTTTACTTTCTGGCTTATTACACAATTTCAAATTTATATTCAAGAGGCTGCTTTTGCTGTTGTTGTTTTGGGTGCTGGTAGGTGGTTTGTTGTCTGTCGCTTGAATGGCCTGCCACCGACGTTGCATAGCATTGTAGGTATACATCATCCAGTTGTAACATGTGCGCACAGTGGATGAATTCTGTGCAAAATGGAACAGAATAATAATAATATATCTGTTTTTAATATGTAACGGGTTCTGAGTGATTTTTGACCGAACACCGAATTTTTTAAGTCGACAAATATACGAAGCTTAGCTGAGTTGGGTTTAAGGGGGATTTGTTAAGTACTAGTCCCTGTATTTAATTTACAGTCTAAGTTCACTGTCAGTTTCATTCACCATATGTCCTCAAAAGGTTAATTATGTATTGAGTTTACTATACAGAGAGGGAAAAGAACCATCAGATCAGGAAAAATAAATTAATATAATACGTGTATGTAACTGCTGAAGTGATTTACTGTATGTCTTGATATTTTTCCAACAAATGAAAGGAATTTATTCTGGGCCGTCTCCTAACGGTCAGTGGATTTTTGTGAGAAGCTTTCTCCAGGTGAAAAATACACTCAAAGGTCCTGACAGTCCTTGCTGAAGGGCGAAAGCAATTAATTTTCTATATTATTTGGAAGTTGGTCAGAACAGGGCTCGAAAGTGGCTTTATGAATGCCAAGACATACACCATTCGGCTGTTGCGGCCACTAATGATACCGTCACCGCTCAGAGATAATTTATTTAAAATTGTTGAGAGAAAGTAATAGATGAGATGTGGTTTAACCGGATCATCCTTAGTGGGAAAAATGACAATTTTCATCATTAAACTAGTATTTAACTAGTATGAAACTGTTGTATTGTGAAAATGTTTCGTGGGACATGGGCATGTTGGAAATCTCAATCGCTAACTTTTTAATGTAAAATTGCAAGCTTGGAGCATTCTAGCACATAACAATTTATATATATTTTTTGCACTCGTAATCGTTACTTAAGAATCTCTAAACCCATATGAATTCAGCAATAATTTTTTATAGAAGTCACGGTCAGTAAATGTGGGAATCCTACAACTTCCTTAATAATTTGCACTATTTCCACCAAATAATACAAATCGAGAAATAATTAGAATTTTAGCCCCTAACATATTTTTAGAGATAATGGGTAATCAGAATTTTCGTCCTTAAGCGTTTTATAAAAAATATTCTCTGAACATTTGAAAGAAAATCCTACTACTTGAGATACTCGACAGTTGTAAGCATAGGGCTTTCAGGCATACCAAAACATTCGTATATGTTTCCCTCAAAACAATGCATCTTGAACTGGAGATTAGTGTAATTCAAAAGCCGCTCATTAGGTAGGATTTGGTTTCACCGGCTAGGTTGTATGCCTTATATAGAGCTTTTGATCCTTGTTGTAGTACCAGCTGTATGTTCAACTATATTTAATTCGAGCTGAAGTAATCTTCGTTTTTTGCGAAGTTTAAGAGGGTCTTGATATACAGCTTTGAAACTTCTTCTAGTGCTGTGAGCAGTGAAGTTCTTTGATGTTTAAGATGTGTTCCAAGTGAGGTAGGTAGGAAACAGAGGGTGGTTTTCAGTCATGTCTGCCTCCGTACTTTTCTGGTTGTGTCGCTCTGTAGAGCGTTGGGAAATCTTATTACATATACCTATACCATAAATCTAGTGTCTCAACGAAAGTTTAATTTTAATTTTTTACAAACAGCTAAATTTTGGGGTTTCCGAGACATCAATTTTGTTAATTAATGAAAAGCTTCGATCAGCCACTATATTATCTGTAGAACAAGATCATTTGTCCGTATGTACATATGTATAGCTTTGGAAAAATATTATTATATTATATATATTTTTTTTAATTTTAATGAAGGCAAGTGGAAATTTAATGCAAGATGCCAAGATTTTCTTTCATAAAATAAATTAATGTACTGGCAAACAGCCTGCTACACAAGCAATTATTCTATCGATCTGTTAAGGGGAAAGTTTGCGGACCTTGTTATCTCTCGAAGACATGATCGCAATTGGCCTTCGAGGCCTTGTAATTTAACTCCTTGCGATTTCTTCCTTTGTGACCATGACGTCGGTTTAAGACCTCAAAGATGGAATTCATGGAGCTGTTGAGCGCATACAGCAGCCACTTTGCGATTTGGTGATGGTACATTTTATAAAAACCATACGGTCCTTTTTAAGCGTAGCTTGTCCAGCCTTTGGCTGATACGTAGGCCGCTATATATATTTCTGGCCTAATAATGAAAATACGAATATTTATCAACGAAAATGTTTTTTTTTTTTTTTTTTTTTTTTTTTTTTTTTTTTTTTTTTTTTTTTTTGGATTTGGCTCGTCTTGGAAGACCCACACGGTGGATTGCTGTTTTGTTTCGGGCTCATACGCATCTTATAAACGTCTTTTGAAGCACCGCGATCGTATTTTTTCAGCATTTCTTTACACCAATCCACATGAGCCTTTTTTTGTGCGATTGTCAAATTGTGCGGGATCCAACGAGAACAAACCTTTTTTACGGCCAGGTGTTCATGCAATATCGAATGTATTGTATGCTGGTGGGAGAAATGCATAGGCATGCCTCTATCTGAAGGTATGTTACATGACGGTCTTGCATTATCAGTTCACGTACGGCATCGATGTTTTCTGGCACAACGGCTGTTTTTGGACGACCTTCCCGGAATTCGTCTTTGACGTCGGCCGCGATTGAATTCGTTGTACCAGTTTTTCACAGTGCTATAGGATGGTGCTTCATAGCCATACAAAGATTTTAGTTCATCGATGCACTCTTGTTGTGATAATCCACGTCGAAAGTTGTGAAAAATGATCACAAGAAAATGTTCACGAGTTAATTCCATTTAAAATTTTTTAATTCCCTGTACATGTTAATAAAACAATTCACGATTAGATGACCAAACGTTCTGAGTGATGTTATGCTAACAAATGTCAAACTTTCCAATGGAAATGTCAGATTGCACCTGGCAACACTTAGTGTTGCCTATGTCAGACCTACATATAGCAGGCTACATATTGTTTTCCAATAATGTATATTAAAATAACACTTTTTATTGGAAAACCCTGGATAATCAGTGAAAAATTTTTCCACCTGGATTTTATTCTAAGAGATTATCAAACTTACCTTTTTTGTCTTTTAGAAGTATTTCTCTATAATATTTTAAGCCGGGATGCTTTGACTAGGAATAATTTTTTAAATGGATACCCAGTAGATCCACACGTTTGTCTGTGCTGTTTGTTTTCTGTGATTGCCAAAAATTTATCAGTCCAGCAAAGGTTTGCACGAAAAAAATGTTCAAGAATTTCAGGTGGCTTATTGCTTAGGTTAAGAGGAAGATTATTCTTTTCTCCCGGAAGTAGACCAGGGATTAATCTATCTACCTATTTGAAAATTATGCATATTCCTGGTTCATTTTAGTTAAATTTTTGGATGATATGCCCAATGGGAATACTTTTGTTTCCCAGAAATGTATCAGAGACCTGGAACTAATTTCCATTTTCCCGCGAAATAAATAACACTTTCTTTACGTGATAAAATACAGGAAGCCACAGAAATGTGTAGTCTGGTCTGCTGTCAAATACATGTTATATATTTGATTTTTAATGCATTTTTATATACATATAGCACATTTATTGTTTTCTTCTCTTTCGCAACTTCTACAACATTGAACCACTGTGCGTGGTGGGATCATAGCTGGCACTAGTGCCCATTAACAATTGTCGACAGCATCATTTTCTGTTTGTTTACAGCAAATAAGTAAATAAACAATTATTTGTTGTTGTAAACTAAAGGGGCAAATGCAAAGCAATGACAACAAATAGCTGTGTAAAGCAATAAGATATTAAGAAATAAAAAAAACAGCGACGTGCAAAAAATGTAAATAAATTATATAAGCGAGAAAAAGAAAAAGAAAAAACAAAACACAACCGACTATTGTTAAAATAATAACAATAATAATGGTGCAACATTCGTTTGGCCCTTTGTGTGTCAGTTCTTCAACAGCTCTTTATTGCTTTAGTCTTTTTTCTTTTTCTTTTTTGTCTTTTTTTGTTTTTTTGCTTTGCTTTGTTTTATTTCTGTTGTGTTGCCGCATTCGCTTTGTTTTGTACACTTACCACGTACTTAAAATCATGTTGCACACTGTTGCACCATCGCTGACAGCAACAGCATCAACAGCAACAACAGCAGCAGCAACAGCAGCAGCATCAGCGACGACCATAACAATTGTAACTATACAGCAACAACCACATACCATAAAACGATGAAAAATGAAATAAAAAACTACAATAACAATAACAACAATAGTAAGTGCAACGACTGCAACTGTTGCAATGAATGAGTAATAATAACGAAGCGAAGCAACGAATGAGCGATGGGAAAAAATTAGCAATAAAAAAATGCATTGCATTTTGCAAATAGAAGTGTAAAAAGTGAATTGTAGTTGAGAAAAATCACACAAAGCAATGAAAAAAATCAAAGAAAAAAGTTCTAAAAAATATTAAAGCAAAACTGCAAAGAAACTCAGCTAAGCATATGCGCACAAAGAGTTTGTTAAACATCACGAATTGGTGTTGCAGTAATACAGCAGCCGTTGCACTGTGGTTCAGGTGACCACTTTTTGTGTTCAAATGTAAGAGCTCATAAAGAAGTCAACATTTTTCAATAGGTTTTCATTCCTCAAAATATACATGCTATATAATTTATAAAAATATTTTTTATAACAATTTTTTTTTGTAATTTTTTTAAATTAATTTAATTTAATTTTTTTTCAATTAAATTTTTTGTTGTTTTTTTTATGGAATAAATGCACTATTTAAGAATAAAAATATGCGTATCATGCTTTAAAGTGTAAAGAACGCCTTCTTAAAAAAAAAATAATAAACCAAAAAAAAAATGTCAAAAATAGAAATCCACTTTTCGACAGACCAAAAGTAAATACTATAACTAAACATTAATTTATACTGATGGGTCCAAAACCAATCACAGCACTTCATATTGGATGAGTGCATAAGTTCGTGCCCGATTTCAAGTGCAAACTAAAATTGAAATTTTTTGAAGAAAGCGCTTTTAGTAATCAATTATGTGTTCGCCATCATGTTCGGCAATCCACTCCCAACGTTCAACCAATTTACGGATGCCTGATTCATAGAAATCGCGCGGTTTCTCGTTGAAAAAGGTGTCAAGGTGGTTTTTGACGTCTTCCACATTTTTAAATTTTTTTCCATTCAAATTGTTCAGCAGCGATCGAAACAAATGATAATCAGAAGGTGCAATGTCGGGTGAATATGGGGGATGCGGCATGATTTCCCAATTCATCTCCTTCAGTTTGGCCAGGGTCGGTTTTGCAACATGTGGCCTGGCGTTGTCATGATGGAAAAGAACTCCTTTGCGATTGGCCAAAATCGGACGTTTTTCATCAATTGCTTTCTTCAATTCGACCAATTGCTGACAATACTTGTTGGCAGTGATCGTTTCTCCAGCTGGCAAGAGCTCAAAATAGATCACGCCTCGGATATCCCACCAAATGCACAGCAGTACCTTCATCGGATGCAATCCACCTTTCGACATCGGTTCCGCCCCTTCGTGTGCCTGTTTCCATGTTCTTTTGCGTTGAACATTGTTGTACAGGACCCATTTTTCATCACCAGTCACGAGCCGACCCAAAAAAGGTTCGTTTTTGATCCGTCGAAGCAAAGAAATTGCTGTTGACATACGGTCCACTTTGTTCTTTTCACTCAACTGATGTGGCACCCATGTATCGAGCTTCAAAGTGTACCCAACCTTTTTTAAACGACGAAACGCAGTTGATTTGTTGACGTTCAATTCACTGGCAACCTCTTCCGTCGAAATACGTGAGTTATTCGCAACTAAAGTCCTTAGAACATCGTCATCAAGCTCAGAAGGCCGTCCACTGCGAGGTTGATCTTCGAGGTTAAAATCTCCAGAACGAAATTTCGCGAACCATTTCTTTACTGTGCGGAGTGCTGGAGCACAGTCCAAATAAACTTCGCGAATATCTTTAGTTGCAGCGCCCACTGTTTTTCCTTTGCGGAATTCGTATAACATAATATGACGCATATGATCTTTTTCGTTGTTCATCTTCCATGCGTCTTTTCACTAAGCAACTCAAATCAAAATGAAGTTATTTTATTCTTGATTTACAGTTCGGACTGTCACCTTTCCAACGATATATAATATGTATATATTTCTTTCACGAGCGCCACTCTCAAACGATTCGTACGGCATCCAGCGGAATCGGGCAGGAACTTATGCACTCATCCAATATAATATAACCTCAAAATGTGAAATTATCAAAACATCAATTGTTCCATATTATAGTTCAATATAACTGAAATTATTGCCATATCTGAAGCTATACAAAAAAGAATTCTTCGCTATATGTTCAAATTCACTTTCCGCTCTTAATTCCATAGCCGACATAAAAAACAATAGTTACTATACCACCCAAATTAGAAATACTCTATCACAGCACTACCCAAAAATCATATTAATATGGGTACCTGGACATACTAAGTGTATTTTTTACCCTCACCTCATGCCATATGGTGCACAATTGCGAGTTCGTAAACTTGAGGTTATGTTCTAAAAAATTAAATTGCTCAAAAAGGGATGGAAAGTAAGATTTGACATTATCCAAATTTGAACCAGAAATAAATCATCTATTGTACAACAGACAATAATATTCATGGAAGGAATTGGATGGACTCAATAAATATATTCATATATATGTATATAAAACTCACATTTTTTAGGTTATTTTTAATTGTTTGTAATTTAGCGGTGAGGCCACGCGCTTAACTTTTAGAATCGTAATATTTTTCCTTGATCTTATGTAAATGTGTAACTATCAAAAATATATTATAAGAGAGAGATTTTGAAATAATAAGTTTTGGCCACAAAAAGTGATGTCATTGACCACAGTGCGTAGTTGCAAGCAAACTACATTTTGATTTTGTACGACTGCGCTGTTTTATTATTTCTTGATTTTATCCTTTTTTTAATTTTTAACATTGGCTGTTCCAGTTGTGTCCACTTATCACACACCTTTCCCTGCTTAGTCTCCTGTAGTCCCTTATTTGATTTATGTCTTCTTGATTTTTTTTTTGTTTTTTTGATATTGTTTTGTCTGCTTGTTGGTCAATCATAAAGATTTACAAAGTTATGTCATCTCATGCAAATACGACCATGACGTTTACATTTCTTAAATGAATCGCCATATTGGCAGTGAATTAATCATTTCGAGAGTCGCAGCAACTGTTCAAAGCTGCCGGTATCGATGGCATCTCTCCTGCCTTGCTGAGGGAAGGCTCACACCTACTGGCATAGGGACTTACTTCGGTATACATGGCTTGCTTTCGTCTTGTTTATACACCAAGCAATTGGCAAAAAGCTAAGGTGATTTTTATACCAAAGCCTGAACTGCATATATGACTTCCCTACTGCATACCGAAGGCATATAGACCGAGATTTTTTAATCTTAGATAAAAAAATAAACTCAGCGTCGTAAGTCCCGCACTAACGTTTGGAGTACTAGTGTGATAAGGCGATATTTAAAAAAAGTAGCGAATTAAGCATTTAACGGGTATACATGGTCAAGGCCCCAGAAGTCATTCTAGACAACCCTAATAACTAAGGTAGCTTCAAACTCTATGACTACAACTTTGTTTTTCAAGCAGAGATTCTGGGCAATACTGAAAGTGACTATTGGGTAACCGCTTTGGTAGGGAAATCTATCAGCTTCTTGGTAGACGGTCAAGAAGCAATTATATACCAGGTGTGTTTGTTGAAAGTTGCCGGTTTTCTAGATAAAGAAAACACTTAATTTTCAGAGGAATCTCAAAATTTTTTTATTCAAAGTATTGACCATTGGTTTCTACACATTTCGTCCATCTCTCAGGCAAATTATGGATACCATTCCAAAAAAACTTTTTCTCTTTCGAGGCAAACCATTCGACGAGCCATTTTTCGATTTCTTCAAAAGTAGCGAAGCACTGCTCTGCAAGGGAGTGTCCCATCGATGCGAAAAGGTGATAGTCGAACGGGGCGAGGTCTGGAGAGTACGGCGGGTGCGATAATATTTCCCAATTGAGTGTTTTTAATGTGTCTTTCATCAGTTTAGCGGTATGAGACGGCGCGTTGTCATGTTGCAAGATAACTTTGCCATGTCTTCGGGCGCATTCCGACCGTTTTTCGATCAACGCATAATTCAAATTGATCATTTGTTGTCGGTAGCGATTCGTGTTCACCGTTTCACCAGGTTTTAACAACTCGTAGTACACCACACCACACTGGTCCCACCAAACACAGAGCATTGTCTTACGGCCAAAGCGATTTGGCCTTGCAGTCGATGGGCCAGCTTCACCAGGGGAAAGCCATGATTTTTTTTCGCTTCGGGTTCTCAAAATAAATCCATTTTTCGTCCTCCGTGACAACTCGATGCAGAAAAGATTTCCTTTCGAATCGTTGAAGCAGCATATCACAAACGGTTTTTCGATTTTCCATTTGGGTTAATTTTGGACCATATGGCCACATCATTAGCAGCAATGATAATGTCAGCCTTAAAATTTAACGCAGAATCAGTTTTAGCAACAGGTGCCACTTTGGGCTGCGAAGTCATTACAAGTCACTCAACATTCCTGTCTTACTTTAAGGCAAGGAAAAGAAAAATTTCAAGATAAAATGAGTCTTAGTAAATCAAGATCAAAAGCCGGAACAAATATCTATAAAGAGATCGAAAGCTTTTTTGTAATCAATAAAAGAAGCTTTGAATTACAACAAAAAATTCTAGACCATTTTTTGGCCCCCTGCTGGGCTTCCAACGTATTTTCCAATTTCTTTTCAATAAATCCAATTTTTTGGTTTTACTGGACGATGGATTACAGGAGGTATGCACTAAACGTTTGCTGCATCATGACCAACTCTTCTTTATTGTAGCCAACGTGTTCCGGTGAAAAAAGTAATAAAACAAACTAAAATCGAAAAGTCGTCGAAATGAAATTTTAAATTCACCGGAAGTTAAGGTATGTTAACGAAATCAAAACGAAGCAAACAAAAGGTACAAACAAAGCATGGCAAAAGCAAAATGTGAAGCCTAATCCAGACAACTTCGTGACGTTCATTTTTGCCATATCAGTTTCGATTTCAACGCTTGAAAGTAAAATTTGCCGCAAAATTTTAGCACACATTTTTAGCGCGTTTCCACATACACACATACACATATTTGTATATGTATACATGTTAATGTCAGTCATTTGTGTAAGTGCACTTATGCACTTACATGGTCGTATATTCACAAATACATAGCATAAAGGCCTCATGTTAAGCCATTGTCTCCTGCTTCTGCTACTTTTAAAATTTACAATTACATTTTTAGCATTTTTTCTTGCATTTTCTTGCCTCCATATCTGTTGCTATGGTTATCATCTTATGCCACTGTATATTATCTTTCGTGCATTACATTGTTGTCATGCTCCGTAGGGCGACAATGCGCTTGAACTTTTCACATAATGCCTGTGATATCAATGATCTCTCGCAAGGTACAAAAGAATTGCACAAACACATACATACGTGTATGTATGTATGTATATAAAGCAGTGAATTTATAACTTCATGAAAAAGTCCTGTGTATATAGGTACATATACATACCTATATATTGATGTGGCAGATAATAGGTTGCAACATTTGAAATTTTTAATGTATGTGCCTTGTGTGTGTGAATGTCGTTTCGTTGGCTTCACATAACTTCACTTTCATGTGATTGCCATCAGTTTGCTTTCGTTTTCATTTGAATGAAATGTTGATATTTGTCTTCTTTTTCAATGGGAATTTATGAAGCGGAACACTTCGTTCATATGTGATTGGCTTAGATAGGCGTGTATGTGCATAATGCCACTAGTGAATAACTTTCGATGCCAAAGGTATTATTTTACAATGCAAAATGAATATATTCATAAAATCCGGTTATGCTTTGTTTACAATTGAGTACCTGTGGAAAAGTATAATATTTCTAAAAATAATAACTTTATTTGTCTTCTTGTTTTTAAAGAAACAAGACATAATAAAATAAAAATAAAATAAGATAATAAAAAATTTAAAAAATTAAAAAAAGCACAAACCAATATAAAATAAAATAAAATAAAATAAAATAAAATAGATTAAATTAGATTAAATTAAATTAAATTAAAATAAATTAAATTAAATTAATTTAAACTAAACAAAATTAAATTAAACTAAATTAAATTAAATTAAATTGAATTAAATTAAATTAAATTAAATTAAATTAAATTAAATCAAATCAAATCAAATCAAATAAAAAAAAATAATATAAAAAGAAATTAAATAAAAAAAAATAAAATAAAAAAAAATTAAATAAAATAAAATAATATAAAATAATATGAAACAAAATAAAATAAAACCAAAAAAGTCGAATCAAATCAAATCAAATAAATTAAAATAAAAAAATGCATAAAGTACAATTCACCTTTTTATTATTTTTAAAATAAAGTGTACTCTGCGAAATTGAAGTTTTACTTATTCATTTGTAAACGTATTAAACTACACGTATGTTGTCGTTGTTTTTTTTTTTTTGAGCACATTTGACGTCATCCTTCCTTATTCTTATCACCGTATTTTTAAACGAAATTTTTATTTTTATTGCCAATGAAATTTAAACGATAAGACAAATGATGACAATTTAAGGTTGGCAATTAAAAAAGAAATATTATAATTGGATAAAGTAAAAGTTAAAATGCAGGTTAAATATTTCTGGGGTAAGAACGTGGCAGGACGTAAATGCGTATACGCAATCAAGGAAATGAACGGAGTAAAGTTGAAAGGCTGATAAAGTATGCTTACACAAAGAGGCCACAATCAGCACAGAGCTGATACGAAAAAAATACAATATCACTTTTTTTTTTACTATAAATGAGTCTGGACTTGCAGCGCAGTGACATTATGTGGCCTCTAAGGGATAATTATTCCGATACAATGTATGTATACCCACATTAAAAATAAAGTGAAGTGATTAATTTATATATATATGAACGATTTTATATACTGTTGCTAGTGCAACTATGTAAAAGAATCAATGTTAACATCTCGTTGGATGTATGTAAATGGCTGGTATTACAAGTATGTATCCTTAGGCCACTCACCGCCATAATTAACCATACATCCGCCGTTTCCGCTTATTATGCTTCCGCTTCCGTTGGTATGAAAATTCTCATTGAAGTAGTACATTTTTACCACCATTTTTATTTTATAACAGCCTGCGAGTGTGTGCCTGTAAATGTGCTTTGGATGTACATATGTTTTTAATAATGTATGTGTTGCTTAAATCTGCTTAAAGCTACTATTTGCTGCGCTTAAGTCTTACGACGAAAGATTGTCAATGAATTTTCACATTCATTTAAATTCTTCTATTGATATATATTAACATTTTCTGTAAAAAGCTGCTCTTTAAGGCGGAAAATGTTTTAAATTTTCGCCATCAAAATTTATATAAAATAGAATAATAAGGAAGAAAAAAAATAAAATATGGTAACATAAATTTAAATAAATCAAACAAAACAAAATAAAACAATATAAAAAAAATAAAATAAAATAAAATAAAATAAAATAAAATTAAATAAAATAAAACAAAATAAAATAAAATAAAACAAAACAAAATAAAATAAAATAAAATAAAATAAAATAAAATGAAATAAAATAAAATAAAATAAAATAAAATAAAATAAAATAAAATAAAATAAAATAAAATAAAATAAAATAAAATAAAATAAATAAAATAAAATAAAATAAAATAAAATAAAATAAAATAAAATAAAATAAAATAAAATAAAATAAAATAAAATAAAATAAAATAAAATAAAATAAAATAAAATAAAATAAAATAAAATAAAATAAAATAAAATAAAATAAAATAAAATAAAATAAAATAAAATAAAATAAAATAAAATAAAATAAAATAAAATAAAATAAAATAAAATAAAATAAAATAAAATAAAATAAAATAAAATAAAATAAAATAAAATAAAATAAAATAAAATAAAATAAAATAAAATAAAATAAAATAAAATAAAATAAAATAAAATAAAATAAAATAAAATAAATTAAAATAAATTAAAATAAATTAAAATAAATTAAAATAAATTAAAATAAAATAAAATAAAATAAAATAAAATAAAATAAAATAAAATAAAATAAAATAAAATAAAATAAAATAAAATAAAATAAAATAAAATAAAATAAAATAAAATAAAATAAAATAAAATAAAATAAAATAAAATAAAATAAAATAAAATAAAATAAAATAAAATAAAATAAAATAAAATAAAATAAAATAAAATAAAATAAAATAAAATAAAATAAAATAAAATAAAATAAAATAAAATAAAATAAAATAAAATAAAATAAAATAAAATAAAATAAAATAAAATAAAATAAAATAAAATAAAATAAAATAAAATAAAATAAAATAAAATAAAATAAAATCAAATAAAATAAAATAAAATAAAATAAAATAAAATAAAATAAAATAAAATAAAATAAAATAAAATAAAATAAAATAAAATCAATTAAAATAAAATAAAATAAAATAAAATAAAACAAAATAAAATAAAATAAAATAAAGTAAAATAAAATAAAATAAAATAAAATAAAATAAAATAAAATAAAATAAAATAAAATAAAATAAAATAAAATAAAATAAAATAAAATAAAATAAAATATAATAAAAAATAATATAAAGTAAAATATAAAATAAAATAAATTTAAATAATGGAAAGTAAAACAAAGATAAAGGAAATAAAATAAATAGAAGAAATTAAAATAAATAAAATAAAAGAAATTAAAAAATTATATTAAATAAAATCTCGTAAAATAAAATAAAATAAAATAGAGTGCATAATGATATAAAATGAACTAAAACAAATGTAAATAAATTTTCATTAAATTGAATTAAACATTTTTGATTTTACAAATAGAAACGTGTAGCATAAATTATGCATACACGAAGAACAATATTCCAGCTTATAATATATGGGTAATTATACACTTTTTTACATTTCAATAAATAGAAAAGCATTCGTGTAATTTCTTAAAATATGTACGATTTTCTGGAATTATTTAAACATGCATTATAGTACTTTATCAGTCCCCGCATGTTCACTTTTGTTTCTTCACAATAATTACACAAAAGTTGAGAACAAATATTTTACAATTGAATACACATGTCAATGTATGCTGTTTTGTGGTTGATACCATATAAAAATCGTTAATACATTTATACCCAACACTTCTCAATAACATTATAATTGCAACAATTACATTTGCGTTTCAATCAATTACAATTTATAACCATCAATTTTAATTTAATTAAATACAATTTGTCAAAGGCAGAAAACATTCTGGAATTTCCATACATAAAATACTGCATACTACCATTTAACGGAGTAATTGTAGCGAAAAAACTGTTTTGTAAAAATTTAATGACCATGAATGCAATATATAGGTAAGCCTGTAATGATACTGTGCTGACTTTTTTTTATTTTTTTCTTTTTTTCACTTTGTGTTTTTTTTTGCGCTTATTATTTATTTAATTTTTCATTTTCACTCGTTTAATTTTTTTTCTTTATTATTTTTTTTTTTGTCATCGCAGCTGTGGTCAGGCGGGCAGGCAATAAAAGATGATTAAACATTAAAAGCATTACCCACAAAATGTAATTTTAAATCAATGGAAAATAACGTTTGGTTGACCTTTGGCGTGACACAAGCGCACATTC
This sequence comes from Ceratitis rosa, assembly GCA_037013455.1. Lineage (NCBI taxonomy): Eukaryota > Metazoa > Arthropoda > Insecta > Diptera > Tephritidae > Ceratitis > Ceratitis rosa. The sequence goes on along the minus strand of JAWMAG010000006.1, from coordinate 28,771,941 downwards.
GAGTTGGCATCCCCACACAAATAGCCATCGATTGGTGATTATCGAATTGGTTAACCAGTGTGCTGACCAGCGCTCCTGTAAGGGATTTTGTAATTGTATTTTTTTCCCTCATTCATTTTCATTTGCCCTTTACATGACGATTCGTTCAACCTTTAGATAATTCAACAGAAAAAAAAAATTAAGTAAAATTATATAAAAATGCACGAAAACTGTTGCCAAAAGGCTTGGCAGTAAAAAGCTGAAGAAAAGTGGAATTGGTATCGGACGCTTTGAGAGATTGGTACGAATTTTAAAGGATAATGAGAAAAGAATTTATTCATGTATGGTAATTGCAAGAAGAAGCGGTAAAGAGAGTTAAAAAATGATTACCAACTTTTGGCCTTTTCATTTTGCTTTGTTCTCCCCATTAGCCTTTTGGTGAATTCATCTTATACTCGTATGTTCGCATGGTTGTATATACGCGTATGGTGCATACATAAGTATCAGTTGATATTGGCCATAAGGAGTAGACATTCAAAATATAAGAACTAACAAATTGTGGTGTTATAATAATTAAATTAATAATAATAATTGAAATATTTCAAATACTTAAATACTTAAAATTTTCAAATAGTGTTTTTTATATTTATGTATGTATGCATATTTTCTTTCCTTTCTTTACTAAGAATTATTCTTCATTTTTGGAATGGAAAATTTGTAAGGTATTTGTCTTGAAAATACTTTCTTAAACATCTTCTTCCTCTTAGTTGACGCATTCATTGCTACCGCGATTGTATATATATAAATACCTATATGTATAATTGGAGCTTTATAACGGCTAAAGTGATTTTCAGCCGATTTTCTCCTCCAATTTGTGGTATGCTTTATTTTTTACCAACAAATGAAGGGACTCCTCAATATATTTTGAGCCGCACTGCTGATTATGTTATGTTTTATGTCAGAAATATACTCGAACCCTTCTCAGGGAGGCACGCACTGCTAAGCACTTAGCTACTATAACCGAGTTGTCAGTAGTGCGCCAATGCTTCGAATCATTTTAAAGTTAGAGTGGTTTATTGGCCAAGCTACATATATTTTGTAGACATTTTTCTTCTCTCTTGTCGAATGTAGTAATCGTCCATTGTTCGTCGAGAGAGAACTTTACTTTGCTGTTGCCCACTCAGTCCAAAGAAACACATGTTTTGCAAGAGTGATTCTGCGTTGGATTTCCCCGCTGCTTTCAAGATATACGAAATTATCTACGATATCAAAGTTATGACTGTCAACAATGATGTGAGATGAGAGGAGATATTTCGTCTATTCCTCTTATTCATGATTACTTTTCCCAGTAATGGTTTGAAAAAATATGATTTAGAATCCAACTGTCGAAGGTAGCTCTCAATTCAATAAAAAATGTACTGTGTTTCACGGTGAATATCTGGTTATTGTGAATTCGCTAGGTCTAAAGCTCGTTGATGGTGGTCTTTAGTCTTGCACATAAAATGCTCGATTTCATCGTATAAATGATATTATAGCTGCAGTCCTGATAATTAACACAGATCTCACAGTCTACTTATTATTGATGGGTCAGATTACAATCGTCAGTTCAATTGCTGATACCATAGCAGCGAATTAAGAGTTTGGTAGTAGGAAATCAAATTCATAGTGAATGATTCCTTGACAATTCCATCAAAAACGGAACGAGTTTTTCCATGGAGACCGTTTGCGCCAGCTCAATGCCCTTCGACCAAGACACTTTTCATTTGACGTTCCTGTAGGTTATCCACTTTTCACCACCAGTCACCATCCGCTTCAGAAATGTGTCGATTTTGTTACGATTCAGCATGCGATTCGCAGATCCGTGCATGAGGTCTTTTCTCGTTAACTCATATATTCCCCATATTCAGTTTTGTATTTTCTATTAATTTTTTCCACTAGAATAATTCTATATAGGAAATTTTCATTTCCAAATATAAAAAGCCTTCCAAACAACTCTAACGAAAACAAACAAAAAATCTGTTAATTAAATAAAAATCATATATGTATATTTTAAATTTTCTTATTATGACTGCGAAAATATCTAAAATTGTGTTTACATTAATAAATTCTTACTGGCAACGTGCTGTTTTCGCCAACAATCCATTGTCTTTGTTGTTATGCTCCTACTCTGCTCTGCTCCCATACTTACCCATGCGCATCGTTATTGCTGTTACTGTTATTGTTGTTGTTGTGAAATTTTAGCAACGAATTTAAGCACAATTAACGCGGCAACATTTTCTATGTTATCGCTACCGGCTATTGTTGCCATTGCTGCCGTTGTTGTTGCCGTTGGTCAGCCACTAAGTGTCGGCGATTGAGCAACAAGCAGTTTTAGTGTTGCTAAAAATTACCCCCGGAGGACGCAACGTGTACGAAAAACGAGAAATAATAGTGTCCACAAACAACAACAACAACAAAAGTATTAACAAAAAACCACCGCCATAAAACAATTATTAACAACAATAACAATAGCAATAACCATAACCGAAATCTACATTAGACATTAGCAGTTGTACGATGGTTGGCCAACAACAATTGTCGCAGTTGCACTTTTATCGATTTTTCTCATTTATTTTTGGCGTTCAAAAACTGAAATGAGCAAAATGGCATTTTGTTGTTATGCCAATTCCAAAAAAAAAAAAAAAAACAAAAAAAAAATGAAATTTTGTTATTTTGGCGGTTGGAAATTTTGTTGGCAATTTAATGGCTCGTTGGTGGTCGGTGGTGGTCATAAATGTGTTTCACACGCACAGTAGGCGATATTAGTGGAATTAAGTGTGCATATGCACAATTCACACACACACACACACACGCACACACGGTTTACACATACACACACGTATGGTAATACAAAATAAGTGACCATTTAAACAACAGCGAAAATAGCTAATAATGATTATGTGTACTTAAAAGTTTAATTCATATTGCGTTTTAGCCAATTTCATGGAGTTTTAGTGTTTAATACCGCGCAATCATTAAGTGTTTTTTTGTGGCTAAAGCACAGTGGATTTATTTGGTTGATAAAATTATGAGTACTCAATAAAAAAGTGGTCAAAAATAAAAATATTTAAAGAAACTGTTTAGATACGAGTACTAGAGCTGCAGATAGCCGGGTATCAGGAAATGCGAGCGGCTCGATCGTCGTTCGTTGCTCAACTCCTCAAATGATAGTGTTAAAATTTCAAAATTTCAATTTTGTTTCTTTAGTATTTTAATGAGTTTTACACTTTGCATAAATAAAATTAAAATTATAGAAAAAATTTTTGAGAAAAATTGAGAAAAGTAAAATTTTTTAATCAAAAAGCTCAAGGCAAACGTTCGAAATGCCAAAGCTTATTTCTCACATATTTTGTTTGTGTAATTTGTTGAAATGTAATGAAGAACAAGCAATCATATGATATTACAACTTCACCTTCTATAAATTCGCCTTGAAAATGCTCAAAAATACTAAAAAAGGCTTGAATTGCTCGAGCGCAAGCTCTAAAATTTTGGAGAAATGAGCAATGAACGAGTGTTCGAGAACTCGCTGCTCAAATGCACGAGCTGCTCGAAAATGATCGAACAAAGTCTTGAGCCCTACTCGATACTTTTTCGGTATTCGCCAGCTATTTGTTTGAAATTTTTCAATTTTGAATTCAAAATTATAGAAAAACGTTCTGGGAAAAAAGTGAAATTTATTAATCTAAATGCTCTAAAAAGCTCAAATTGTTTGAAAATGTTAGAAAAAAATCTAGAGCTTTAGCAAATACTCGCCTATCAATCGGTATGGGTAGCTTGTTATTCGGCATCAACTGCTAATTTTTTTGTTTTATAATTTTCAAACTTCAAGCAGCACAAAAACAAAAATTTCAAACTTTTTATTTTATTTGTGCCAGGAGTACTCGGGCTTGTAGCATCTTCTTCGTCTGCGTCTCGATAGTAAATCGTAGCGGCGCAACTTTCGACAGGCCGATCAATTGACTTCTACGCTGCGAGTAACGTTACTTTATCTTTTCTCCAGGTGCTGCCGAGTAAAACTTTTTAAACTTAACATAACATAAACTCGTTGAGTCTTTGTAGTGCCAGATGGGCGTCGTGTTATCGCAATCTAAAGCAATAGTTGTAAAGTACGTCAACGCCTTTAGGGAAGTTCAGGAGAACCTTAATATAAAATTTTGAAGCCTCCGATAGTTCTTTGAACTGTGAAGCTTCGAGATAACTAATACAAGTTCAAGCTAAGACCGGGCAGAAACAGAGGTGTTCTAATGTTTTGCTCATGCTTTTCTCCCTGCACTTCATACATGTGTCTCTGTTACTAACGCCCGTTCTGCTAGTATGGGATGCCAGTAGGTTATGACCCGTCATTAGGTCAATAAATGCCCTGCAGTCTTTAGGCGAAGGTGTAAACAAGAAAATCTTTGCTGCTCTTGTAGATGATCTTGGTCGTTTCCCATATCACTCTGATTACCCACCTAATTCTTTTAGAAATTTTATTATAGATAATTTTCAGCGACTTTTGTATCAGATGTACAACTTTGCTTCCGCCGTTTTCCGATAGGTGGCTGTACCGGCTGAGGCTGGTTGAAATACATAGATGATAAAGCCTTTAAAGTGAGTACGGACAGTGCCTAACGAATTGTCATCGCCGTTTCAGTGACAGTTGTTCTTGTTTTCGTATTATTCACGCTCGAAAATGTCCGTTTATGTGCCCAATTCTCGCCATTTGCGGGAAGTTTTACATTTCTGTTACAATTCGCAAAAAATGCAGCTGAAGCGCATCGAATGCTCTCAGAAACTTACGGTGATGCTGCTCTGAGTGAAAGAACGTGTCGGGAGTAGTTTCAACGTTTTAAAAATGGTGATTTCGATGTCGAAGACAAACATGGTGGTGGAAGAGAAAAAACCTTCAAAGATGAACAACTAGAAGCATTGCTTGATGAAGATTCGTGCCAAACCCAAGAACAGCTTGCCGAATCGTTGGGAGTGAGTCAGCAAGCAATTTCAAAACGTCTCAAGGCCCTGGGCATGATTCAGAAAGAAGGAAACTGGGTGCCGTACGAGTTGAAACCGAGGGACATCGAGCGCCGTCTATGTTTATGTGAGCAACTGCTTCAAAGACCAAATCGTAAGGGGTTTTTACATCGAATCGTAACCGGTGATGAAAAGTGGGTTCGATACGATAATCCTAAACGCAGAAAATCATGGGGAAAGCTCGGGCATGCTTCTTCGTCGAAGGCAAAACCGAATATTCACGGCGCCAAGGTTATGATTTGTATTTGGTGGGATCAGCTCGGTGTGATTTACTACGAGCTCTTAAAACCGGGTGAAACCATCACAGGAGATGGCTACCGAACGCAACTGATGCGCCTTAGTCGCGCGCTAAAAGAAAAGCGGCCACAACATCAAGAGCGACATGACAAAGTCATCCTCCAACACGACAATGCTCGGACTCACGTCGCAAAAGTGTTCAAAAGGTACCTGGAAACGCTGAAATGGGAAGTCTTTCCCCACCCGCCGTATTCCCCAGATGTCGCTCCTTCTGACTTCCACCTATTCCGTTCGATGGCACACGGACTGGCAGATCAACATTGTCAATCCTTCGAAGAATTGGAAAAATGGATTGCTTCATGGATAGCGTCAAAAGAGAACTACTTTTTTCGAGCAGGGATCCGAAAATTGCCGGAAAGATGGGAGAAAGTTGTCGCTAGCGGAGGACAGTACTTTGAATAATATATCTGTAAGCACTTTTTCGCAATAAAACTTTTAATTTTGGAAAAACCGGCGGAAGCAAAGTTGTACACCTGATATATCCTGTTTCTAGTCCTTGGCCGAATAAAAATTGGTGCTATTATGTTAGAAATACCGAACTATCAGGGAAACTTTTGGATTATAGGTGCCTTTAATGGCAGACATGCCTTCCCGCGGGAATCAGTTTGAACCTCTACCCCTCAAGGGTATCACATAAGGTCATCAATCTCATGGCTGATTTCGATACAATCCTCTCTACTGCGATGCCGATAGGTGGTAGGCTTATTAACGCTATAAATAAATAAAAAAAATATTTATGACAATTAAACCACTGAATTTTCTTAAAAAAATATCGTAAAAACACGCAAACCCTTTGGACAATTAATCAAATTATTTATACATATTTTATCCTCTTCAAGAATTTCTGCTCCCATTTTACTACTTTCCTTTTATATCTTTTTCACTATTTTTGAAATTAATTTTAATTTGCCTGTCTACACTTTATGTCTATTTCTTTTTTTATTTTTCACTTTTTTCTTCTCTTTGGAGTAGCTTAGGGATAGAATTTTTCTCGTTTTTTGCTTAGCCAGATGAAACAAAGCAATCGATTTGTTGCATTAGACGCGCAGCTTAAGCAGGGGAAGGTTAGAAAAATATCGTTTTAATATGCAAATTCCACAAATTCTTGCATCTAATAAAGCAGTAAAGTCCAACACCAACAACTTAATTCGATAAAGTGCCGCTTTGAACTCTTGAGGAGCCTGGTGTGTCTATTGCAAAAATATGTATGTATGCCTGTATGTTTGAGTGTGGTAATATAATCGATTGATTGTTTGAACTTTTCTTGCATCACGTTTTCCTAATAACAGTTTTCAAACTCACTTGTGCATTCATTGAATTATACACATTAAAAAGCCACAATTGCACTGTTGTTGTTATTGTTATCAGTTGTCTGCGGTTTATGTTTCTGTTATGGCTCACTGTTGTCCCATACAGTTTTATATTTTTATTTATGTTTGTTTATTTGTAAATATTGATACGTACTTGTTGCATGGCTACCGCTTCCTTGTCTTACTATTTGTGGCACATTTCACTGTGTGGCTTTTTACTTTCTTTTTCTTTTCTTTTTTGTTTTTTTTTGTAAGTTATCTTTCTTGGTTTTAATGTCACTTTGTTAGCGATGTGAGAAAGAAATATATTTTGTTGTTGCTGGTATTTGCATAGCAATTTGTACTTTGAGCCTTTTGTTGTCATAATCATCACTTGTATTTTGTTTTTATTTTTGTTATCTATAATTTTTAGAAATTTAATTTAGTTCTTTAATTGTTGACTCTACACGTATGTTCGTATGTGAATATGAGTGGTTGTTGTTGTTACGGAAGTAATGAAACTGGAACTCACTTGAGAAACCACATTATTGATGACTCTAATAATTCTGAAAAATATTTTTGCAAATTCTATGTTTTAAATTAGCTACATAGGGTTATTCAGTTAGCGGTTTCGAAAGTAAACATAAATAAAATGTATTTAAATTTTTTATTTTTTTTTTTTTTAATTTCTTTATCATTACAAAGTTTGAATTTTGGCATCATATGTGAAACACCACATCACTCAATTGAGCGTCGCGCCAATTTTCGCAAACTTCGATCCGTTTGAGGTAATTTTCGACTATTTTTCGTCACCTTCTCAATCAGAACTTGACGAATGTTGGTTTTCAAATGCTCAAAAGTTAAATGTTTCTCCGCATATACACGGTCTTTCCAGTAACTCCAGGAAAAAACTCCAACGGTGTCGAGAGACGAGAGATTATGCGACCGGAAAATTTCTCTCGCAGTAAAGTCATAATCATTTCTAATGCGTGGCATGTGGCACCATCTTGTTGAAACCACATATGGCTCAAGTCGTGTTCTCCAATTGCAAGCCAAAAATATTTGGTTATCATACGAACATAACAGTGACAGACTCGTCATTGTCCTTTTCGAAGAATTAAGGTCCAATCTCACCTCCGAACTAAAGAGCGCAACAGACAGTAATTTTTTTTTTACCACAGTTAACACTTAAATGATCCTAGCTAAATACAGAAAACCATTTTATTATTTTATTTTGCCTAAATTACTGAAGTAAAATTCTCCTGATGTTGCCGTCATCAACTTAAATCTCGATTTTGTATTTCTTCAATCTTTCAATATAATACCTATATATAAAGAAACACATTCTTTTTTCAATGCCACTCTAATTTTCGCTTGATATCTTACTGGTATTACACATAGCAATTCGAAATGTTTAGTGCTCCTAGTCCTTTCTATGGTTCCTTGGAGTTTTATTTTTAATTCCTTTCTTTAAAATTCATGTTCCATACTATTATATTCGTCTTTTAGCCCTTATGGGTCCATTACTGGGAGAATCAAATATGAGCTCTGGATTACCAATATTATTAGTACAATTCCTGTACCGTCCAAGCAGCAACAATTCCTTTTATTAGATAACTTTTTTTGTAGTAACATTTTTTATATACACAACAATTATCAATCAAAAATACAAACTGGTCCAACTCATTTTTAAACAGACTTAGGGAAAACAAAATATTTTTAAGAGAACGAATCAAATGAAAATCTGTTGGTATTGTGATCAGGGCGTCATATATAATATATAAATATCTAGGAATTACCAAAATATATAAAGCCTAGTATTGTATAAGTATTTAAAGTATTTTACTAGACCGAGTTAGATAATTTTTATAATCACATTTCACCTCTCTTTGTTCAATCAAGCATTTATTTTATTAACTATATACATACATATATATGGCTTGAAAATCATTACGCAGCAACGACAAAAGCCACAATCACAAGTGGATTATAATATTTAAAATTCATTATCTTAATTTTACATCAAATTTGTGACATTTTAATGAATTTTACACATTACAAATTTCAATTTTCATTAAACAACCGACATTTTGTTAAATATCCTGTCAGCATATCGAAATATCTCTATATATATATGTTTTTACGGAGATACCTGTATTGATATCTATGTACATACATATTCACATACATACATTAATAAGAGTACATAAATGCTTTTCGCTTGTGGTAAAATTTTCTAATTACAAATTCATCACAACGAAAAGCGGCATTAAACGCACGAACACATCAAAGGGAGCACGAATACGAAAGCTCGCGCATTTACGTGTATTTGCGGAGGAGTAGGGGATTAATCGATATGTGTGCGTGTGTGTGTGTACATATTTGTTTATGTAACTTACATGTTTGAATATTGTAAATGGTTTAATGAAATGTTGTGCCATGAAAACTTAATAGTACCACTAATACTTTTACATTTACATGCATGTACGTGCTGGTGTTTGTAGTCACACACACACACACACACACACAAATACAAATACCGAATTTTCACATTTCAGAATACTCGCTGATACGTATTCTCTACCTTCACGCTATTTCCATGGGAATCTCTATGTAAACTCCACGCCCATTCATCAATATAATCAAAAATTTAATTTCAATCCATTTCAAATTCGTTTGCATTACGATTTTAGCATTTTACGAGGGTTGCCATACAAGTTTTGAGCCAAAACAATGAAATTGAAATTAAAGAGTAGCTCTAATTGTTGTATAAGCATTAAAGGCATGGTCAGACAACTGCTAACGCTGCTGGAGAAAACTATTACAATAGCCTCAAAGGGTGCCTAAGAGTATGCAACACATTTTAAATGCTTTTATTGCTAACAGCAGATTAGAACATTATCTACTACTTACTATCTTGAATTTTAGTAATATCCCTCGTAATAAAACAACATTAAATTTTCGTTTTATACACAAATACAAATACGAGTATACTTTCGAAATTCATTCGGCAATCGGATATTCAAACATCCGACAAGAAATGTAATTAAAACTTGTTAAAATTTGAAAACGTAATATTCTGATGTGTAGTGAAATGAAATAAATGAATTCGTAGTGCATTTATGTATATGTATGTTTGTATGAATGTACGTTGCATTTCAATATGTAATATATATTTATTTTACTAAGCCAAATGTACACTCAATAAATAAATGACTAAGGTTATATTATGTGTACATATGTATGTGTGCATTTTAAAATCATTTGGCCAATCCACTTTAGAAATAAATGATTTAAGTGATGAATTTCGTATCTGTTTTTATTAAGTGGATTTCTTTCAGTATTTTACTATACTTAAAAGATTGATATAAAAATTTATTGAAATACATATTTATGCAAGTGAGAAAGCTTATTGAATCTGTTTATACTGAAATGTAGTTCCAAGCGCTTAAAAAGGAGTATCTTTTTATCAGAATTGGTGCCATAATTGAAATATACTACTACTGCTATTACAACTACCCATACTAATATTACTACTATTATTACTACTACTACTGGTACTACTACTATTACTAATACAACATCTACTGCTTCCCTACCATTATTATTACTACTATAAATTTTTCATTCTTCTACTAATACTATGTTCACTACTATTACTACTACTTCTTCTACTATTACCAACACTACTACTACAAGAACTACTACTAACACACTAAAACACTGCCATTGCTGCTGCTACTACTAATATTTTTACTACTATTAATAATACTAGTTTTTCATGCTACAAGTAATACTATTTCTAGTATTGATATTACCAAAACTAATATTTCTACTACAATTGCCAATACCAGCACTACTACTACTACTAATACTATTACCAATACTACTACTACTACTACTGCTACTACTACTACCTCTACTGCTACAAGAACTACTACTACGCCAAGACTATCATTTCCACTGCTGCTATTACTACTTCTACTATTATTACTATTACTACTAATACCAGTTTATCATACAACTAATACTATTTTTGCTACTGTCTTATTACTACTATTTCTACTACTATTACTATCACTGCTGCTACTACTACTACTGCCAGCATTGCCACTACTGTTTTCGTTACTACTCAACTATATTTTTACTACAATCATTACTACTATTTTACTATTTTACTACTACTATTAGTAATATCAATATTAAAATTACTACTACTAATACTTGTTCTATAAATACTATTGGCATTACTAATACTGATTTTTCATACTACTATTAATACCATTTTTACTATGACCGTTACTATTACCAATACTACTTCTAGTGCTACTACTACTACTACTACTCCTACTACTATTGCTACTGCTACTACTACTACTACTACTACTACTACAACTACTACTACTACTACTACTACTACTTGTACTACTACTACTACTACTACTACTACTACTACTACTACTACTACTACTACTACTACTACTACTACTACTACTACTACTACTACTACTACTACTACTACTACTACTACTACTACTACTACTACTACTATTACCACTGCTACTTTTACTACTACTACTACTACTACTATTACTACTACCCAAACTTATGATAGAGAAATTGGTATCGGCTTCTGCAGCTGGAATCATGCCCGTCTGAAAACCCTAAAATAGTATTTATTTAAAATATTTTAATTCGTATTGCTCCATTTCTCTCATACTTTTTTCGTGCTCTCTTTTCATCACTCTTTCCACTGATGGGCCATTGCCAAATGCAATTACGTTGCATACGTACGGAAATTGCGAATTAAAGGCATCAAATATTAAACACATCAAGCAAAAAAAAAAAAAAAACAAAAACGAAAAGAATAAGGAACGCCACAGCATACCAATGTTGCAAGCGGTGGAAATACGATTTTGGATGCCATCAAATTGATGACACTGGCAATTAAGCTGGGAGACCTGCGTGAATGCGTGTATACAAAAAATTCATATATAGTATACGTAATTTGACAGTCACACGGGTCGAGTGTACGGTAACAGTGTTCCGCTCTTCGTTTTCAAGTTGAGGGTTATATCGTTGCAAACGCGATATGGTGAAAATTTTTGATTGCATAGCGTAAACTATCAACCGACATATCCGAAAATGCTTTATATATAAATGAATATATATAAATAAATAAATAATTAAGCAGTTAAATAAATATATAATTAAATATTTAAACAAATAAATAAATTCATGAATAAATAAATATATATATTTATATAAATATATAAAAAAGTAAATAAATAAATATAATAATAATAATAATAATAAGTAAATAAATAAAAAACTATGTTATATAGTACAAATATTGAAAAAAGTAAGTAAATAAATATTTAAATGCATTAACTAATTGTTATATATATGAATAAATAAATTTATAAAATAATTTATAAATCAATATTTAAAATATAGTTATCTATATAAATAAATAAATATATGTATTAGGAAATAAATAAATATTTAAATAAATAAATAAATTTTTAAAATATAAATATGGTATATAAAGAATTATGTAGAAAAATAAATAATTAAATAGATAAATAAAAAATAAATAAATAATTGATTATATACAATTATATATATTATATATAAAAAAGTAAGTTAATAAGTAAATACATAAATAATTATATTACATGCAAATATATAAAAAAAAATAAATAAATATTTAATTGCATTCATTAATAATAAAATATATAAATTAATAAATAAATCGGTAAATAAATATTTAAATAAATAATTAAATATATAAATAAAAAAGTAAATAAATAAATAAATAAATAAATAAATAAAGAAATAAATAAATAAATAAATAAATAAATAAATAAATAAATATATAAATAAATATATACATACAAAAAATAAAAAATAAATAAATTAACAGATAAATAAAAATTGACCAATAAATAATTAAATTAAAAAATAAATAAATAAATAAATAAATTAATCAATAAATAAATTAATAAATATATAAATAATTAAATAAATTAATTAGTTAAGAAATAAACAAACAAGTTATTTAAAAATATATATTTATTTATATCATTGCCTTAACGAAAAAAGAAAGACGTACATTTCGCTGACAATACATTTCTCTATATTTGCCTGTTCGCTCGCATAATGATGATAAAAGCAAAATAAAAATTAAAATATTGTCCCTGGTGCATTTATCATATCTTTATTGCATACTTAATATTTATTAATTTGTATTTTTACATTTTTGTTGTTTTTTTTTTGCTACTCATTAACAATGCCACCCACAATCGTGCGCAGGCACATACATATATACATACATACACACATATATATACAAATGTATAAAGTTATAATCATATTGAGGAAGAATGCAAGTGCGGTCAATTATCCAACCAAGTGGCAAATTGCAATCTCTGAGTAGCAATAATTTCCTGCTGCACGAAAACACACAAACACACAAACCAAATAGTTTTACTATATACGTGTACACATAGTTGTTGTTTTTATATTTATGCGTTTTTGTAAATTCAAAAAAAAAAAAAAACAAAAAACTAGTAGCTATCTGCTGAAGCGTTGCAGTCATTTCTGCTACTACATACATACATATTTATTTAATGACTGCGTTTCAGCTTCAACAGTTGAAAAGTGAAATCTCAATATTAGTACGTACGAATGCATACATAGGTACATAACTCATATATGTGTACGTACATAGATTTATGGAAGATTACAGTTTATGAGCTAATTTAATGTTAGTCGTAACAGGAATGCAACAAGTAGTATAATACACGTAGTTCAATACATACATACTTATATGTACTTATTTACCTTCCCACCACTTACACCCCCTTCCTCCTCTTGTTAAAGTGGGAAAGCAGCCATGCAACGTCATAAGAGCATAATCTTCAACACCAATAATCAAGAGGTTGAGTAATTGTCTATTGGAAGACGTTGTGACGAGTCACGCTCGATTGCATAATCTCCAATCGATTGGATAAAATTATAGTTGAGTTGCATTAAAAGAAAATCCAATGCAATTTGTTAGGGTAAAACAGCAATTTCATACTTATACAATTTATATATAGCACAAAAGTAAAAGAATGAAAGTAAAGTTGACCGAAGGGCTTGAGGGTGTTCACTTTCTAAGCTAAATTTGTTTTGATTGGCTTATATAATTATAAAATTTTTATTTTTTTATATGAAAATTCCATATAACACACTAGCTTCTCTTTTGCGAAGATGTTGTATAAGCTGTATAATATTAAAATATGTGGATTTTGGTGATAAGTACACTAGGCTTATACCAGCTCAATATGAACCAAAAAGTTACTAGTTCACTTTTGACCCAAAATTATTGTTTTGTTTGCGTAAAATGATATTAAAGGAATTAAAATATGAAAAGCTTATAAATACTGGAAAGAAATAGTTAAAGGAGTATTTATTAATGTTATTATACATCTCTATATATTGTATATAATATATATAAATCGTATGTTCGTTTATAAATATCCGCAAATAATCTAAAGTTACCATCCGATTAATAAAAAATTTTGTCAGAATTTTCTGCAGTTCCTTGAAAGGTCTGTACGAAACAATTCGGGATGTGAACCAGAGAAAAACTTATTCGCTAAAATCCTATTTATGGTTTGATTTACTTGAAATTAGAATATTAGATTGGCAGGAATACTACTCTTCTCACCGGATAGTGGACCTGGGACTGAAATATTCAAACAAATATTATCTACCAGGTGTGTTTGTTGAAGTGTGCCGGTTTTACTAGTAGATGTTGCTAGCAATATGTATAAATTTCTATGATTTGGCATGTATGTAATTTTTTTCTATTGACATTAACCTATAAAAATACGCAAGTCACATTCCGCCAAAATAATAGCGTCATATTTGTTTACCTCAGTGAATATGTCAAGTTTCGTTCCAAGTAAATCGCATTTGCGGCATTCGTAGCTTTTCTTATTTCATCAAAAGAAAAAAGCAGCTGAAGCTCACCGGTTGCTGGTAGAAACTTATGGTGAACATGCTCCAGTGATTAGAACATGTGAGACATGGTTTCGTCAATTTAAAAGTGGAGATTTCGATTTGACAGACAATGAACATCCTGGTCCAGCGAAAAAGTTCGAAGACGAGGAATTGCAAGCGTTATTGGATGTGACTCGAGGAGCAATTTGCCAACGTATAAAAGCCATGGGAAAGATCCAGAAGTATGGAAAATGGGTGCCACACCAGCTGAACGATAGACAAATGGAAAATCGAAAAACCGTTTGTGAAATGCTGCTTCAACGATTCGAAAGGAAATCTTTTCTGCATCGAATTATCACGGGGGACGAAAAATGGATTTATTTTGAGAACCCGAAGCGAAAAAAATCATGGCTTTCCCCTGGTGAAGCTGGCCCATCGACTGCAAGGCCAAATCGCTTTGGCCGTAAGACAATGCTCTGTGTTTGGTGGAACCAGTGTGATGTGGTGTACTACGAGTTGGTAAAACCTGTGAAACGGTGAACACGGATCGCTAACGACAACAAATGATCAATTTGAATCATGCGTTGATCGAAAAACGGTCGGAATGGGCCCCGAAGACATGGCAAAGTTATCTTGCAACATGACAACGCGCCGTCTCATACCACTAAACTGGTGAAAGACACATTAAAAACACTTAATTGGGAAATAGGTATTATTGCACCCGCCGTACTCTCCAGACCTCGCCCCGTCCGACTATCACCTTTTCGCATCGATGGGAACACTCTCTTGCAGAGCAGTGCTTAGCTAATTTTGAAGAAGTCGAAAAATGGCTCGTCGAATGGTTTGCCTCGAAAGAGAAAAAGTTTTTTTGGAATGGTATCCATATATTGCCTGAGAGATGGGCGAAATGTGTAGAAACCAATGGTTAATACTTTGAAAAAAACCGGCAAATTTCAAATAACACACTTGGTATACTTCAGAACTGTTTTAAAATACACCTTTACTTACACGATTATAACCGAGTTAACAACGCTGCACCATTCCTTTCTTCTTTTCGCTGTTTGACGCCAATTGGAAACACCAATTATAGTCAGGTTCTTCTCCAACTGATTAATCCAACGGAGTGGATATCTTCCTCTTTCTTGTGCTGGTACTGCATCGAAAACTTCTAAAGCTGGAGTATTCTTTTTCATCCAGACCATATGACCTTGCCCTCGTCGCCAGCTGTCTCTTATACAACACCCTTTCTCGAAAACTCCTAACGCCGACTCATCAGATGTTGTCATCGTCCATGCTTCCGCACCATATAGCAGGACGGGAACCATGAGGGTCTTCTAGAGTTTGGTTTTCTTTCGTCGAGACTGCCTACGCAGTCCAAAGTAGCACCTGTTGGCAGAAGTGATTTTATATTGGATTACAAAGTTGACATTGTTGTTGGTGTTAATACGACTTCCAAGAGAGACGAAGCTTCAAAGTTATGACTGTCAACAGGGAGGTGGGAGCTGAGTTGCGAATGCGGTGATTACTTGTTTGATGACAGACAGGAAATAATTCGTCCTGCCCTCGTTCGCTTCCTTATCAAGTCTGGTGAAAGCAGAACTCTTGGCGCAATTGTTGAGGCCAATATTGTCAATATGATCGGCGTACGCCAGTAGCTGTAGACTCTTGTAAAAGATTGTTGAAGGCGGCTTTAAAATCGACGAAGAGGTAGTGTGTGTCTATCCTCTTTTCATGCGACTTTTCCAAAATTTGGCGCATGGTGAATATTTGATTAATGGTTGACTTGTCTGGTCTAAAGCCACACTGATAAGGTCCAATCAGTTTGTTGACGGTGGGCTTCAGTCTTTCATATAATACGCTAGACCTTATAGGCGATGTTAAGAGGGCTGTGGGATTGCCTGTTTTGTGGATTGGACAGAGCACACTTAGGTTCCAATCGTCGGGCACGCTTTAACCCCAACATATTCTGCACAAAGCTGATGCATACACCTTGTCAGTTCTTCGCTGCCGTATTTAAATGGTTCGGCCAGCAATCAATCGACAAATTATTCGTAGTCGGGAAATGAAACATTTGATTAGGGACTCGACATCGCAGTCTGGAGAAGTGTTCTCTCCATAAATTCAGTGTACTTCGGCCATCAGTGACGAGATCACTTCCGACCTTGAAACCTTCTGTTAGTTGCTGTAGCACTTAGGTATAATTTTTGTGCATCACCTTTGTCGGTCAGCTTTCCAAGCTCTTCATACACACGCATCTCGACCTCTTTCTACTTTTGTCTGGACATTCGTCTTGTTTCCCTCTCCAATTCTCGGTATCCATCCCATCCTGCACGTGTAGTGGTCGATCGCCATGTTGCGAGGTAAGTAGGCGACGCGGCAATCCTCATTTTACCATTGCTGCTGTCAAAACACATATTTATCGATATGATTTAATTGAAATTGTTATAGAGTTTGGACCGAAAATTATTTTTTTTTGTTTTATAATTCGGTTAAAATATGTTTATTATTTTGTAAAACTCAGTCAATATACGGTGACTGTTAAATTGTTATTTACATATGACTCATTGTAATTTCCTAAACAAATATTTTTTTTTTATTTGAAACATAATAATTTGTAGATTTAGCTTTTTTAGGTTATACAAACATGTACATTATATATTTACTATAGAAATACAAATTAATGCATTTTGTTAATTAAAATTTATTTTCTTATTTGCAGATTTGAATAATAAAAAACCTAAAAATATTTGACGATAAAATTCCCACCGCAACTCAGTGAGGTAAATATACACACATACGTGTACATAAATTGAGTGAAAAATGCATGCAAAACTATACGTTTTGATTACTAAAATTAAAATATAATTTTAAATTCAATAAAAATGCCCATGAAGTGAGTGTGTGTCTGGAAGTGTGAGAAAGGCTTTATTGAAATTAATAAAAATATAAATAAAATAAAGTATTTGCCTAAATTTTATAATATACCTGAAATTATGGTACCATTAGTAGACATTTGTTTCAGGTACCTATATTTGTTTTTTTTTTCTCAACAGATTATAAATATTTTACTGAAAAATGTATAAACTTTTTATCGTTATATGAAAATTAGTGATTTTTTTTTGCCAATTTATGAAATGAATTAAATGGATTTATACATAAAGCGTTGCGCATACCCCTTGGGGTCTTTATAAAATTTATATTCTATATGTACAATATTTTCAAGTCATATATGCATATATAGGTATGTATGCATTACTATTTATTATTTTTTTTTTATCAATTCACTATAATTTGATCAATTACAATTTGCATTGTGCCTAAAGGCATATATATTTTAGTATGAAATAACATAAATCCAATGTAGAATGTTTATATTTGGCTTGCGGTTCTGCTGCTAAATGGCAACAACTATTTCCCTGATGTTTCATTTCGGCAAAAAAAAACAATAGATTTTTGTTGAATATTTTAATTTTTTTTCTGTGATATGAGTAATAAAATTATATACATGTTTATACATATAGTACATATATGAGCGAAACGCACTATTTGTATATGAAAAATTTCGTACGCTCTTTATGCGCCCTATTGTATGCAACACTTTTTCACTTGTTGCTAACCGTGTGCAATTTTACTATTTTATTGTGTTTATTTTAGTTTTTCGCTACATGTTTTTGCAGATATACCATACGTACGAGGGTTGGCTTTTATATTTCGGGATTTGGCAAGCCTAGAGGTGCAATGTTGTGGCTGATAACTTTATTGTAATGCTTGACGTTTTGGCTTTGAGGAGGCCATTTCAACACACTCATATTTTCATTTTTGAGATATACGGTGATAACCATTAAACCCCTGTCCACTTACTTAAATGTGTCTAAGGTACACTTGTATGACAGTTCGTCTTTGGGTGAGTGCCAAACGTAAACCGCGACTTGCGAATAACGAAGTCTAATCATCGACTCATCAGCCCATCAGTCCAAAGCACTTTATTTCAAAAATTTTGAGGTTTTAATATGTGTTGTTCATAAAATGCTTGTCAGTTTTTTTCTATTTGCTTCATTTAGGTAGGGTAACTTTCTTACAACGCGGCCGTGTATGTCGGGTTGGCGCAAGCTGTTATGGTCAGTCTGCACTGAGGAGACCTCTTTACCTTATTTTATATGCTGTGCGCAACATTTTTGAAACAAATTTGAAGTGATCAGAATTGGAAATATCCAAAATTCTTTTATCAACTCTCCCCGTTGTAATTTTTTATGCGCATTTGTCTCTTCGTTCTGATGTCTCGATTTTCTTTACTTTAGCCGTCAGTAACTTTCCATATTGCGAATTGGCTTTTATTAAATTTTTTTTGGCAATGTATCGCTGTGTGTGGCCATCTTTATGCAAACTAATTATGGCTGGAGGCTCCTCATTCGTTGGTTGCTTAAATTTTGCCCTTTTCAGTAATTTTATTTTGATTTACTGTAAAAAGAACCGCATAAATATTACCAATTCAATTTCAAAATTTGGAAAATAAAGAATTACACGAAGGACCTTTCAAATCAGTTGTTGTTCCGGAAATTATTGATGCTTTCCTATGATGAGATTGCGACAACCCGAAGCACTAGTGAGGTCAGCATATATTCAATATTATATGAGAATTTGACTGTAAAAAAATTATTCACTTTGTTTACCACACAATTTGGCAATCGCTCAGAAAATGTCTCATGCCGATTGGTCTCCATAGAAATGTTAAAAAATAGGGTAGGGGTGCTTCAAAAGACATCTATGACATCGTGACAGTCGTCTTTATGGGTGTTGAAAGATGAACCGAAGCCTACACAAGTTATTCGCACACGAAGCACTGACAAAGAAATGGTTGGCTGGTTTTTGATTTTTTTTAAACTGGACCTGCCACAATTGTGCCACTAGCGCAGCACAGCAGAGTAAATTTTGAGTGGTACACAATCATTTGTTCGCTTGTTGTCTTTCCAGAAATCAAGAAAACCAACTGCCAAAGACTTATCACTCTTATCCAAAACATTGCGAACTTTCACTCATCGACTGAAAAAATTGTATTTTTGAGCACTCGAAGCATCGATCTGATGAGTCATCCACCGTATAGTACTGACTTGGCACCAATTTATTTCTCTTAATTCGACTAAGTCGAAAATAAACTGAGAGGTCAACGTTTTTCAACACCTGAAGAGCCGTTTGGTGCATTCAGAATGCATGTTTTGGAGATATTTCAATCAAAAGTGGCAAAAGTGGTTCGCCATTTGGTTCAAACGCATGCAAAAGTGTGCAGATCTTGATGGAGAATATTTTGGGAAAAAGAAACCGATTTCCGATAAATAATACAGAAATATAAAAAGCAACCCTCGCGCGAGCAATTTTTTCATATGCATTTTTAACATATGTATAATATTAGTTTAAAGCTTTCATTTGCTCATTCAACCCAAAATTTCAACATATTTTGCGGCTGCATATTTTTACACCAAAATTTTGGAAAAAATTATCTACATATAATATATATATTGTACATACATACCTACATGTATTACATGTATTTGTTTATTTTGTACATATTTTAATGAATTTATTACATCAGGATTGTTTTATCTCGATATATATATACTACGAGTATGTATGCATGTTAGGGTGGTCCAAGGAAATATTTGAATTTGTTTTTACTTTCTTAAATATTGCATTAATTTTTTTGTAAGCAACAGTAGCCGAGTGGTTAGCAATTCGCACTACTATTCGGAAGATCAGGGTTTTGTGCTCGTCCGATCATAAGCTGATACTTTGGAAAGCAAATTTTATATTTTAAATTTATAATTCAACAGAGTTGCCACCTAATATGAAATTGTTTATATAACATATATAGTGTACCTACGATTAAACTCAAATTAAATGGCTGAACCGAGTATGATAAAAGGATTATTTTTTTATTTACAATACGCAGAGCTACCACCTCTTTCGAAATGTGAATTTGACAAGGTAATAAAATAAATGATATACATAGTACAATGTAGGTTACAAATTGAAGAGCTTGAAGGAAGGCTTAATGATAAAATATGTCTGGGCAGAGTTGCCAAATGTCTAAAAAATAATAATTTAAAAGAATTTACAAAATACATTATATATTAATTTCACAATATGGGTATTTGAATAAAGATATTTCGAAAGTGTCTTGCGAAGAGTTACCACCTGTTAGAAAATTTTTATGCATTTATGTGAGTTAAAATAATAGTATTGAGAGCTTTAAACTGCATAAAAATCTTTCTAGTATTTTCTCCCTGAAAAGTTATCAAAACTTATGAAATAAAACAAATTATTGAAGTGTTAATATAAATAAAATTCTAGGCATTTTCCAAATTTTTACAATATTTGTTAAGGTGTAGCTAGACTAAATAAAACGAAAATTAAAAACAAATATAATAATAACAATAATATAGGTATATTTAAATAACAATGAAAAAATTAAAAAAAACTATTCTCATACATATTTTTGGACCACCCTAATATAAAACGAAGACAATAAATTATTTGTTTGCAATTTATGACCTTTAATAAGTTTTAAATATTTTTTTAACTACTTTTTTACTTAAAATTTATTTACTATTTATTTTTCGATTATTCGAAATAGCCAGTTGAATTTCACTTTTTTTCTTTTTTATTTATTTGTATATTTGGGCAATATTTTTATTTTTTTCATAATTAGGTATTTAAGCGATATTTACATTCCTGAGGTTTTAGTGTTGAAAACATTTGTTTGTCTAATTGGATTTTTATTATTTGATATCTAGATTGATATTTTGAAAGCTTATGATGCTGATTGTTGTACATAATTAATAGAAAAATTGATCGAAAAACTAAAATTTAACAGCTCAATAAAGAAGAACAACAAAAACATTTATTGTATTATACAAAATTAAGTATTCTTTTTTAATTTTTTTAGATAATAAAAAAATTAGTATGCTTTTGTCCTTTTGTCCTTTGTTAGACTAAATGAATTAAAAAATAAAAATATAAATAATCCCAAAAGTTTTGAATTTTTCCAATAAGAGGTGTTATTTTGATATTAAAAAAAGGAATTTTTTGAGAAAAATAATCGGATGTTTATTTCAATGTAAAGAGGAGAATTTTGCATTAATAATGGTAAACAATATAGGTCAACTGAGAAGTTGCAAGGGTTTAAATCATAAGATCTCGGTGGCCAAGGTCCGTAAAATTTTTCTTTAAGAGATGGATAGTTTCATTGCTTGTGTGGCACATAGCGCCATCTTGTTGAAAATAAACGTTATCCAGATCAATACCATCCAATTTCGGTCATCTCTCGATAGCGCAATCCATTCAACGTAACTGTGCTTCCAACTTCATTTTCGAAAAAGTAAGGACCATTGAGCGCGCTTGGCAATAAACTACACCAAACAGTTACATGCTGCAGATGGGGAGGGGTTTCAATCATAAATCTTGGATTTTCCGAACCTCAGATGTGGCAATTTTGTTTATTAACGTGGTAATTGAGGTGGAAATGGGCCTAATCAGTAAATATGATTTTTCGATGAAATTCCAAATCATTTTTATACATTTCAAGGACCCAATCAGCAAAGACATGACGTTTTTGATGATGTGAGTTGAACTTTATAAGCCTTAAGTCTTTATGCAAAATACGGTGTAATGACATTCCTGAAATGCACAATTCCAAAGAACGACGAGGAATGAATAAACCAGTATTTTTTTCAACATTTGTGGCTACAGCAGCAATATTCTCAGTTGTTCTTGAGTGAGGTGCACGTGCTTTATTCTTCACATCACCAACTTGCTCCAAAAAATTTGATCATTTCCACCAGGTTCTAAACAGCGGTCCGACATATTGCTTCACCTTCGACTGAAATATGTTTTAGCTTTATGAATCGTCTCTGCCAGGTTTTCACAATTTTTATAGTGAATTTCAGTACGTTGTTGAAGCATGTATCGTTGCATTTTTTTTACTGGTTTAGTTTTTACTTATCAAAAATCCAAAAATTGCAGCTTCAAATGGGACATCTACCGAAATATCAGGCTATTCAAAATAACACTTTTTATTGGGCAACCCTTTAGATCACTAAAGCCATCTATTGCTAAAATAATGGTTTCCTTTTTACCAGACCTATTTTACATATTTTTAAGCTTCAATTTTTGTACTGAAGCAATTGAACTCTTGTTGGCTGTTCCAGTTTCATATCAATATTCGGAATCTGTTGATTTTGTTTTTTGTATTTTTTTTCATACTTAAATTTTTTTTAAATAAAGCTATTTTATTGTACTTAAACTAAACAGTTTCTAATTAGTGCGCCGAAAAGTATGCAAAGGTTAAAAAATTAACATAATTTTGATTGAAAAAAAATATTTCAAATATTTTTAAGAATATAATTTATTGAGGTCCATTGAAATAAAATTTTATACATTTTTTTTTAATATTCCCATATGTAGGCAAGTACTGTGGCAAATGAATATGCCAGATTTTTCTATTAAAATTACTTAAAAAAAATCCTATTCGAAAATCTTACCACAGCCGCAAAGAGTAAAACGTTTTAGCATAAATTTTTTTTAAACTCTAAACAAAAAAATAATTAAAAAATATGTAAATATGTGTTTGTGTGCGTGTAACTAGCTAAAATATGTGTATTTATGTAAACGTGTTGCGTGACAGGATATAGATAAATATACGTTTCTATTGCAACTAATATGTTTTCAAATGCTTTCACTAACTACTATCAGAGAAAAAATACATAAGCATATGCACCTACATTTCCGCAGTCGTTTACGAGCAAATTGCATTAGCCACTTGTTTTTGTTTTCTTTACTAAGTTAAAACACTTTTGAGTCGTATTTTTCAATTGAATTTTACATTCTTTTATTTATAAGGTTTATTTGTATCCTCTTCTGTTTTTTGTTTTTTGTTTGCTGAAAGTTATTTTAATTTAATTTTTTTTTACTCTGCTCTTTCCCTCTTGTTTCTTTCTACTTATATAGCCTCACTCACATAAATTTCCACCCGAGTGGTGATAAAAAAAAAGTGTATTAATCGCCAGTAAAGAAAATAAGAAAGTAAAACAAAAAAAGTGCAACCTGAAAATAGAAGAAACAAATGAAAGAAAGCTACACATGTAATAATTGCAATAGAGATATACATAGTATATACGCGCGCATACTAAGGCTCACTTACGCTCACTATCTCTACGTACCAGCAACTAGCAATTTCCGCTTTTATACTCGTATATCTAACTAGCTTGCTTTGTGATTTTTTATCGCACAAAAGTAATCTTGCACCAATACTATAACTTATTCTCTATTAGACCAGCCAAGCGACCAACTAAGCGCCCAACCAACCAACCAACCAACCGATCGTCAGTACGCCTGTGCGCTCGCTCGCTCGCCCAACGCCAATCAAGCGCCTACCTCAAGCTCAAGGTTCCCATACCTACATATTAAAAAAAAAAAATAATAATAAAAAAATTAAAAAAGAAATAATAAAACAAAAAAATAGTTTTTAAAAAAAATCTGCCATTAAATCCACCAACGCAACGCTGTGTATTCCATTCGTTCCTCCAATTCCGTTGTGATGGCTACACAGCGCTCCCATGTAAGTAATATAACTTAGTTGCTTTTGCTTAGCACTGGCTGACCTTTTCGGGATTTGTTTTCCGCCCTCAACGAAAGCAAAGCAAAAGCAAGTAATAAATACGCCCGTTCGCCCGTTTGCCCGTTTGGCCTTGCGCCCACCTACCTACACGCCCGTTGCAGTTCCAAGCATGCATGGCTAGCGTGTGTAATCAATCTGACGTCCAGATTTTGATTTACATTACAATTTTCCACCATTTCAAATTTTTACGTTCCTTTAGTTGCGTTTATTTGCTTTTATTTGTTTCTTGTTTTTGGTTTTACGCTTCTTGTTTATTAAATTCACTTGTTTGTGTTTTCTTTTGTGTTTTTTCTCTTCTTTTCTGCTTTATAGTTTAGTTAATTAATTTTTGCATGCATATTTTTTGTTGTTTTTGGCTTGTTTGTTATGTTGAATAAACAATTAATTAATTCGTTTCAGAAGTGCGATTTCAAGTGAGATAGGAATTTTTCATTGTAATTAACTAGGTGATGCTCTTTCAAGCTGTATTTGCGCATTTCAGCTGAGCTTTTCTGAAAATGTTTGATTAGAGCTTAATCAAATAATTAAAATAATGCATGAAAGCTTCTTATGCTGCTGATGCCAGATTTTAGTGATAACAAATGATGATTTCTGAATTATTTTACGGAAAAGTTTTGAGACATTTTCATTGGTAAAACATTTTTCATATTTAAACTGAAGATTTTGAACACTGAAAGCGCGATTACATCGGGACACAAAATGAAGGTTCATGTCTGTCTTTTTCTGATGAAATCAAACGCAAATTGCGGTCTAAACCTCGCACAACAAAACCCCTGAAACGTGCTATTGCAGCGATACTGCATAAAATTCCATAAAGTAGTGGATTTTTTTCGGACATTTATGGTATTCTAATGTTTCTTGAGCCAGGGAATTCATTTTTCATATATACTATTACCTAAAGCTCACGTTAGGTGGCGCTTTCATATGGTGTTACATGTGATTTTTAACAAGGAAGAAAACGCATATAACTTAATGTCATGGCCAAGTATTTAGCTCTTTTATAAAGATAAGTGCTTGTCATAATGTTTTAAAAATTATTTCGGGCAAGTAACCGCCGAGGCTGGCTCGTGTAAATTCCAGTTGACCATAATTTGCAGCAGTTGGAGCCGTGCATATGTCAGCGAAATCGTCGAATATTCTCTGCCAAGGTGCCAATCGTCTCGGACTTATCTCCGAAAACAATCGACTTTCACAATCGATAGCCCCACTAAAATCCAGCACTCTTAAATCGTACGATTTGGAGCCCTCAGCACAAACCCACGACGTGAGATAATGCACTCATCAAAATATTCCTTCAAATTGATTGTTTCATTTGGCGGGGTGGTATGTAGCGCCAACTTGTTGGAGCCAAAGCTCGTCCACATCAATATTCTCCAAAGCAGGCACGAAACAGCCATTAATCATAGCTTTATAGCATTCTTAAGCGATTGTACCAATTATGGCTGGCTTCAATTTTATGGAAATATAAACCAATGATCCTCTCTTTCTCTTTTAAAGGCATCTTTACATTGGCTTATGGATTATCATTATTCCAAATGCCACAATTTTATTTAATACCGTATCCATTCAATCAAAACTGACTTCATTGCTGAACAAAATTTACCGAACGCGATGCGGGCTTCACTGTTAGTTGGCTTAATTTTTTGTACGAGTTAGGTTTTGTGAGCCCGCAAACCAAGTCCTTACGAAAAGTTTTCCATGAAGTGGTTGAGTATGAGTCCAATTATTACCATTTCATTCATACTAGTCTAGCAGCAATTGCAGAACGAAACAGGCGAAACTAATATTGTGTACAATTGACTGTATCAGGACCATAAACACTATTCCCATTCTCAGTTGCCTGACTTGCGTCTTTCCGAGTAAACATGCCACACTGGACCGATTTTTAAGGTTATGACCACTATGACCACTTAAATGTATCAGTACATCTGTGTACCAAGTTTCATTGAAATATCTCAAAAACATAGGAATTTGTTTTCATACAGACTAAGCGATAGACACACAGGCGGAGGCGATTTAAGGGGTTAGGGGTAGTCAGAGGCACGAAAAAATGAGAATTTTCAGTATTTTTTTTTTGCTATTAAATAATTTTATTTTACAAAAGTAGTGATATGGTATTATTAAACAATGTTTTGACTTGAAGTCACGAAAATTTCGAAAAAAAAAAATTATTTCCGAAGTTACAGCTGTCTGTGTTAACCCAGTTCCAAAAAAAGGTCCTTGCGGTGACAATCATAAGTCCTTGGAGATTCATCTGAAATCAATCGGATAAAAAAAATAGTTTTATAAATAAATAATCCTGGGCCTGATCGAAGGATTTTATTTTTTTTCAAAAATTAACAAAAATGGCGGCCTCAGGAAATTTTTTTCTAGATTTTTGGGAAAAAATCAACAGTTAATTGGTCTTAAAAAATCGAAATTTTTCACAAAATAAAAATCCTTCGATCAGGCCCGAGTTTATTATGTATTCTACAAGCTGTATAAATTTCATTAAAATCAACTGAGCGGTTTTCGAGTTACAGTTGTCACCAGTTCAAAAAACATAGTTTTGAGAAAAACGCGTTTAAAGTTTCACACAGCGCTTTGAAAGGCCCGAGCTCTCTTTGTTATTTGTCGAATAACTTAAAAACGAATTATCGGATTGACTTGAAATTTTCAGAGATTATTTTTAAGATATTATACTTAACGAAAATGCAAAAAAAAAAAATTTTTTTTTTGAAAATCCTGACTACCCCTAACCCCTTAATCAACTCAACTCGTCATTCTGTGATCGGTACAAATTTTTTCTTTCTCTTCTCCTTCTGGTACTCAATAGCTTCGGACCAAAGTAAGTATACTATTTCTTTAACAGAAAAGGTATAAAAAAGGCCGTTCGTCTAGACTCTGAAGGCCGCTAATTCTAAAGCTTTACCTCGTATTATTAAACGGCCCCGATCAATTATAGTCTTCGAAATTTTTGGTGAAATTATGAGTGGATATGTGAGTTAGTTCAGGACATATTCCGTGCAAAATATATGGTTTGCCAATAAGAATGATATGATTTCTTTAAAAAAACATACTAGTTGGTAAGGAAATTAAAATGTGTTTTATTTATAGTGAAGTACATCAAATGATCTCCACGCCTTCTTTTTTCACTAAATCACGTCGTTTGTCATGAATAGCTCATTCAATATTGACTTTTAAAGCTTGAAGAGAGTGTGATTTATTGCTACAGACCAGTGATATCAAATAACCCCACAAGAAATAGTTTAAACGTGTTAAATCACAACTTCTTGGAGGCCATTCAATGTCACAATTTCTTGAAATAATCCAAATATCCAAACCTTTTTCGGTTGTTGCACTTGCTGTGTGACACTTAGCCCTGATCTAGTTGGAACTAGTTGTTGTTAAGATCAACTTCTTTCAAATGTGGCCATTAAAAGTTAGTTATCATCGATCTATACCGCTCTCCATTGACAGTAACGGTGCTACTAGCTTCATTTCGAAAGAAGTACGAACCGATGATTCCACCATACCAAAAACCACACAGTACCACAGTCAATTTAGGTGAATGTAATGGTTGTTCATGAATAATTTGTGGATTTTCTTCGCACCAGAATTGACAGTTTCGCTTATTTACTCAGAGGAAAGTAAGCCTTATCGGAGCAGATGATTTTTTCAAAAAAATTGTTATTGTTTGTAAACGTTGTTCTTGCATATATTACATTACTGAATACAATGAAAAAAAATTACATATTAAAAATGGCCAAAACGACATTTAGAAATCATATCATTCCTATTGGAAGACCCTTTATATGAGCATTTTTTTTAATAACACAAAACACGAGGGTTTCTATACGATTTTATATATATTATTATGTGGTTAAAATATCCGTAAAATGTTTGAAATCGCATAAATGATTTCCTTCCCGGTCAATTCACATTTGCCAATTCGAGTGAATTGCTGCAAAAATTTTGTTGCTCGTTGAATTTCAATTTGTTTAACTAACTGAAATTAACAAATAACTCGCTGCTTTGTTTTTGGTTTATTTTGTTTTACTTTTTTTTTTGATTTTGTTTTTTTTTTTTCGTTTGCGGTTGAATAGTTACAGTTACTAGTTTAGCGCTAAAAACCTGACTAACAAGTGGTTGCAAAAAAAAAAAATAAAAATAAAAATAATAAAAATTTCTATCACACATTCACAGTTGCAAAAACAAAAAAAAAAAAAAAAATAATAATGTCTAAAAAGAAATATAAAAATGCACAGCAAAACACAAAAGAATTTCCTGTTTGCAATTTGGAATGTGAAATAGTATAAAAGAAATCATGCAAAATATAAACATTTAGGTTAACCAAAATGGCGGAAATAACAGTACTTTTCTGGACGAAGCTGCCACAGCAAACCGAAATGAAAATTTACGAAAACTTTTTCAAACGAACAAAAATAAAAAGACAACGAACCCAAAGACGACAACAGCAAGCAAACTGCAGCGTGGTTATAGTGAAGAAGGAACTGGCGGATTTCACTATAACAACAGCAACAGCAATAGCAACAGCAATGTAGCTAACTACGCTGACTATGATGGAAAGAATGTACAAATTGATACTGAGGAATACTTTGATATGGACTCAACTGCAGGTGGTCCACGGTTTGCTCGAACTGCTGGCAGATGGACACCAGCGCACCAGCAGCGCTGGAGTCAAAGCAATGACCAAATTGCCAGTGGTGCCGCCCTCGCTGTCGCTGTCAACACTGATTACATCACCAGTGATGTAGGTGTGAGACGCACCGACAGTCGCATACGACGTTGGGGTGTACGTAGCAGTAGTGTGTGCGGTGAAGCGCGTAGAAGACTCGGTGACGAGGAAGGAAATCCCTCAATGGGAAAGCGACAATTGAGTAAAAGTGGTGTGGACACAAATCAATTGGCAATGTCAAGCAATCAATCGCAATTGAAGCAGAGACAAGAAGCAGAAGGAGAAGAAGAAGAAGAAGAACAAAAAGAAATGAAAAATTACTACAAAGGCAACAGCAGCAACAACAATTACAGAAATAACGTTGGTGAAGTGGCAAGTCAAAGAACAAAGGACTACAATGCACACTATGAACTCAGCGGTAGAAGCAGTAGCAAAGATACGCTAGAGGATTCCTTTAACCCCACCGTGTGCAAACGGGACGGTGGTACATACGAGACAGCAGATATACCAGATACAGCAGAGATAGACTTTGGTTTTTCCATTGACCATGTTGGCGATGATGATGATGGTGTTGTCACAGCAGATGTGCTTGCTGGTGAAGAGTATGAGCCCCGACATAGCAAATATTTGTGCAGAACAGGAAATCAGCGCAGTGACGCATATGTCGAGGTCCGTACACAGGCCGCTGACATGTGGACACAGGAAAGGCAAGAAATTCAGGGCAATTCAGTAGCGTTGATTGCAAATACCACTTCGAATAGTGCCGAGGAGGATGCCCATACAAAAGGAAAGTGGACAACGAAAGACTGGCAATATAAGTGCTCACCAAAGGACCAACACGCAAACGATGAGTGCGGCATTTTATCGGAAACACCAGTAGCAGTAGGTGACAACAGCTTGGGGGAAACTGTCGACCGTTGGGATGACCGTAGAAGTAGCTATAATGTACCGGTCCAAGCGTCTCATGTCAACGTTGAAAATTATGAGTCCTCGAAGCACAGCAATTGCTGGTGGCAATCACAAGAGCTCATGCAGCACGGCGGGAGTAGTGGTATATCAACAAAAACCACAACAACAGATACAGCAAAAACAAAAATGTATGCGCCACAACTACAACGCCAACAACGCCAACAACAGCAACAACAACACATCACAACTCAGCAAGGACATGAGCAAAAGAGCCATTCAAACATTTCAACGCTCTTCAAAACACCCCTTCTCAAGCGCGCACGTGGACAAAGTGTGGATCGGTTTGGAGCGCCTGGGCCGCTGCAAAACTCACAAACCACAAACGTACATTGGTTGTCTGAAAAAGACATTAACACGAATATTGCTGCCAATGATTTTGGCCGAACGCCGGTGGCAGTGACAACACCAGCGGGAAAACCACAAACAATGCTGCTGTCAACGACAGATCATGTGAGGGAAGCAAATGAAAGCAACAAGAACGCGTCTGCTTCTTGTAATAATTTTGCAGCACTTGACGAATTGCGGTGGACACAACAGCGTCAGCAACAACGGCAACAAAATCATTCACTGCCACAGCCACAGCTACACCTCTCATGCAATGATGTGCGTCGGTCTTGGTTTGGTGGCAACAGTCACTGGAGCGATTATATAGCCACACCAGCCGAGATGGTGTTTCAGAGGTAAATTTGCTGGTTGCTAATTTTTCGTTAAATGCAGTACACACATACATACTTATGTACGAGTAAATGTTTTTCTTTGCAAAAAATCAGTTGTTCGGCTGAAAACCACTTGGAACTTTATTTTGAATATCCATAATTACGCAATTTAAAAGTTTTAAGCTTCAAGAGCAGATACTCGCAATTTGAAAATTTGTACGAAGTGACTAACAAACACCATAAAATTCTGATTGCTTTCAACTTTTCTGTGATTAATAATACAAATATTTTAATTTTTTATTTTTATGTTAATATTTCGCTCGAGATTCTCAGCTTTTATCACTCCATAAAATCTCCTGGGCATAATTTTAAATTAATTTTGTGCATAAAATTACCGCTGATGTTTTTCAAGGCGAGGGACCTAGAGTTTATTCCAAGCCACTTCCGAGCGGCGGGTTGTATTTTATGAAGAGTTATTCCCTGTCGAGGGCGAACGCAATTAGAAAAATGAAATATGAATCAAGGACGTATTTTAGGGATGTGACTTTCAAGAAGAAATAAAACTCATATATTTTTACTTTATGAACAAAAACTTAGCTTTATTATACAGATAAAAGTATTAGATTATGTTTTAAAAATCATTTCGGGCATGTGGCCGCCATGACTCCAGCCGAGTGGCCCATTTTCCGACCACTTTTTGCAGCAATTACGGCCGTTTGTCAGAAATAATGCCCCGAATATTATTTTTCAAGGCGTCAGTGGTCTCGGGCTTATCGGCGTAGACAACATACTTTACATAACCCCACAAAAAATAGTCCATTGGTCTTAAATCACACGAACTTGGAGGCCACGCCACGGGCCTACGACGCGGGGTAATGCGCTCACCAAAATATTCCTTCAATAAATTTGTTGTTTCGTTGGCTGTGTGGCAGGTAGTGTCGTCTTGCTGAAACCAGAGGTCGTCCACATTGGATTATCATCATACCAAATTTAATTTATTTATTAACATTCAATCAATATTGAGCTTCAGCGCTGCACAAAATTTTCTTACGTAAATCGGAATCAGTGACCATGTCGTTTTGTTCTTGATGGTCGTTCAGCTTCAATTCTGGCACGTGTTGGATTTCGTAGGTTCCTAAGCCAATATCGTTTGGAAAAATCATCCATATAGTGGATAGGAACTGCTCCAATTGTGGTTAGCGATGGTGGATGAACTCATTCGGGTCTTCTTCGATATTCTGCTCCAGAGTAGCAATAGCGTCTCATCGTGCACTGCATGGCGGTCCTGGGGATGCGCTTTATCCTCTAGGGTAAACGTGTGGCAAGCCCGAAAGCCTGTTCATTATGAAATGGCAAAGCAATCCGAGTATAAATCAAGTAACAGCTGTTAAAAAGACCAAGTCTGAAAAAAGATTTGCCTCTTTAAAAGCCACATCTCTAAAGAAAACACCCTTTAGATTGCCTAAGAATTATCCCGCACAGCCCGCAGTAAACTCGTATTTTCCTAAATGCTCCTCTTTCCTAGATTTTCTAGAGGTTTTTAGTAGACTGCTACATTCAATACTGAAAAATTTGATTCAGGAAACTGTTTAGTGTTTTTTTTAGTCGTTTTTGGGTCTGTTGTCTTGTTGAAATGCGTGATACAAGTGATTGGTCACCCATTATGTTTCAACAATCAAACCACATTCCAACAAGTGCAGCACCTTACAAAGCTATTTTCGCGATGTTTCATCGTTTTCCACTATTTAGTAAGTTTTCATGTAGACGTTGATATTATTACGATTTTTCGATTTTCTTCTTCATGGTGCTTCAGATCTTCGATCAATTAATACCAAGGTTTTTTATTCAAAATTCAAAAAATTCTGCGCAAAGAAGTGCGTAAAATTGAGGTCGTAAAAGCTCGAATAAGCTGTAGTTCAAAAAGCGTACGGTAGATGGCGCACCGGTTAGTGAATACTTCTCTTTCTTTCTCTATATATCCATCTCATAATGAAATCATTTGAAATCTATAACTGTTAAAATTATCATTGTTAACACAAAGTATATAACTTTAGATAAAGTCAAAAGAAGCGGCTCTTAGTAGTTCTACAAACATCGTTGGAAAATTTACAAAACCTTGCAAACTGTCAAGAAGTACAGAGAAAATTTTCTAAATGCTTCTGCATCAACAGGGAAAGTAACACTGAAAGAAATATACTAAGGAACGCTCCCTTCGAGTTTTCCGCTTCCCGTTACAAAGAAATACTTATTTCTAGAGCATAGCCATTAACGCCACACTTCATAAAAAACTCCAGGCATTTTTATCGACATAAGTTGTCCACCTCGAGATCGGCACAACTCTGTTCAAGAAATAGGTAATGAAGAAAATTTAAATGCCTGAGTAAGGAAATTTTTAACAGCTTCAGAACGTCATCTTGCAGTTTGGTGTGAGATGGCTCATGGTGGAATTTAGGATACTTAGTGGATACTTTACGTTCCTCTTAGGCTAAACCGCTTGTAACTTCATAATGAATGAGCTTAAGTGAGCTTAAGAAAATGAGCGCATGGGCAGAAAATGGTATCCCTCCGACCGATTGCCGTCTTGGTCTGGACATTTAGTCCCCCCGTCGCTATGGCAAAACCTGAACTAATATCAGTGAACATGCGGTCGGAAGGTTCTATTTACGAGGGTGGTGTAGGTTTTGATAGAGCGGGATATGTTCCTGAAGACATTAAGTCGCGTTATGAGGTTTTGTTAGGAGATCCGTCAGAGCCTTGTCAGATTTCTAAGAAGAAAAAAAATCTGTTATTGTAGTTGCGGTGGTGAGTTTAGTGAGATCGAATCTGTTCAGCATTTTCCTCTGTTTATATTGTTGTTGTAAGCGTAAAATACTAACAAAATTATTTTTCAGAAAATTTTGCGGGAGTAACCATAGTTGGCTAAATAAAAGTAACCCGTAGAAAAGTTCAGCATTTTCTCCTCTATTGCCTTGTTTCTGTGTGACTAAGTTTGATACAGCCTTCTTTCTAAACCTTAGTAAGTTCTCTGCAGTTCGGAAGCTGGTAAATGTGGCTAAGCCCGTGCGTAAAATCATTTGGATCTTTCCATTTGCTTCGAAAGTTCATTAAGCCCATTGGACAGATGCGCAGGATCTAGCACTCTTTTCACTCCGCTTAACTCTGCTTAACTCTGCTTCAGAACTAGGAAATCTCAAAAACGACTAAACCAATTTCGTCCAATATTTACAATGTAAAACTCAATTTTTATAATACAAAATAACTGTTAGTTGTGAATTGCCTCAAAGCCACATTTATGTTAATTGCATGCATTTTCAATTTAAATTTTTTCTATTTTTCTACTTTTTTAACCTCAAAATTTGACTAACGAAAGCTTTAAATCTATCTTTCAGCACTGTAAATGCGACATCGTTGCCAAAACCCAACTTAACAACTTACAGCAGCAGCAACAACAATAACATTGGAAATTTCGGTTACACAGCAGCAGCAACAGCAGCAACAACAACAGAAACAACAACAACAACAACAAGCCGCACAGACAACTGGTCAGCTACACAGGCGACTTTAGCTGAGCGCTTAACAAGATTTCGTCATAAACAGCAGCAGCAGCAGCAGCAGCAGCAACAACAAGAGTTACAACAACAAGTGGGACAAGAATTCAGGTCGTTCGAAGACGAATTATCAACGCCCGAAAGCTATTACAAGCATTCTACAAACGATTGCTATAACAACAACAATAACAATCCGCATATTTACAACTACAACAACAAGAATAATTGCTATAGTGCCGATAGGCCTCCGTTACTCAAGCGCCTTGAATTAACAACAGCAGCGGATGTTGGAGCAGGAGCTGAACAGCAAAGTACTCCATCACTGCTCACAGTAAGGTTTCCTAATAGTAACAACAACAACAACAATAACAACAACAGAAGCAGAAACGATAATACAGCACAAGTACATTATAAGCTAAGTCAACAAAGTGCGGACGTTGCAACATTCGATGATGCAATTGAGTCATCTTCCATTCCGTTAACTGACTGTTACACGAAATCGTCGTCGCCGTTGCCGTTGCCGTCGTCGTCATTGTTGGGCAAGCAACGACGTGTGGTATTGGTGCGCAGGCGCAACTTGACTAACGGTGGAGGAGGACAAGTGAAGTCCGAAAAAACAACGATTGATGAAAGACAACGGACAATAAATACAACAACAAAATCAGCAAAAGCAGTACAACAACAACAACAATTGTGGTTGCTTTCGCTATTACACTGGATCGGTCTCAACCGATTTGCCGATTATGTTGCCGTGCAGTTAAGTATATGCAACAACAACAACAACATCATCAACAACATCAACAGCGACAACAACAACTCTTACTCTAAGAGTATAAGCAACGACAATAGAACGTTGCATACAAGTAGGCGTTCAGTAGCATCGCCTCTAACAACAACAACGACAACAACTCCAACAGTTGCTGGCGTCGAACACATTCCAAAACCTCCACGACACACATTTGACGTAATGGCAATACTACGCAGCATGAAGCTCAAGGATCGCCTGGCCATTAGTTTGGGTGCCACCCTGATACTGCTGACACTGTTATTAGTGGTCGATGTGCAGATGGATTTCGGTGTCACGAATCGGCATTTATTACAACAGCAATCACGTGTCCGTTATGTAAATGAAAATGATGCTGGTGGTGGTGGTGGCGGTGGCACGGGGACGTTTAGAGACTTCAAACGGAAATTCCTGCAAAAGAGGTGAGTTATCGTTAGTTGGAAACATTTTGTATTTATTTTCGTCAGTTGCTTGGAAAAGAAGAGAAGTTAGGATTTCATTCAATTGAAAAATCGAAGTTCAAATGGAAGTCTTCAACAGAAATTGCTTTCAAAATCGGTTTGCGCATATTTCAGTAAAATATGAAATATAAATTGGATAAAAAACGGAAAAGAAGAGCTGTCTTTGGTCATGTCGAGGTATTTATACCTTTAATGGCCATACAAAATTAATGGCATGACATTTTAGGCTTAAATATCAATTTTACTATCTGAAAAAGTGGCTGGAGGGGACTAAATCTTTAAGTTTTCCCTTTACGACGATTTTCGGTGAAAGTATTTATTTGTACAGACGTTTGTAGATTTCCAAATTTCACACTAACAGATTCTGTTTTCACGAATTTTTGAAAGATTTTTGATCAAAAACCTCATATGTATGGTAGACAAATCGGTTGTATGAAGCTTTGAATTTTAGTCCCACGATTTCGATTATTTTCGGGGAAAATATTTATTTATATATGCGAATGTAAAGAGTGATCTACTTCGAGGTTCCCTACTTTTTTAAAGAAAAACAAAAAAACAGAAAATTCAAATTTAATTGGGAATGTGTACCAGGGGTGTTAGTTGAATTTTGAATTTTCAGAGGAATCTCAAACATTTTTTATTCAAAGTATTGACCATTGGTTTCTACACATTTCGCCCATCTCTCAGGCAAATTATGGATACCATTCCAAAAAAAACTTTTCCTCTTTCGAGACAAACCATTTTTCGACTTCTTCAAAATTAGCGAAGCACTGCTCTGCAAGGGAGTGTCCCATCGATGCGAAAAGGTGATAGTCGAACGGGGCGAGGTCTGGAGAGTACGGCGGGTGCGATAATATTTCCCAATTAAGTGTTTTTAATGTGTCTTTCACCAGTTTAGCGGTATGAGACGACGCGTTGTCATGTTGCAAGATAACTTTGCCATATCTTCGGGCCCATTCCGACCGTTTTTCGATCAACGCATGATACAAATTGATCATTTGTTGTCGGTAGCGATCCGTGTTCACCGTTTCACCAGGTTTTAACAACTCGTAGTACACCACACCACACTGGTCCCACCAAACACAGATCATTGTCTTACGGCCAAAGCCATTTGGCTTTGCAGTCGATGGGCCAGCTTCACCAGGGGAAAGCCATGATTTTTTTCGCTTCGGGTTCTCAAAATAAATCCATTTTTCGTCCCCCGTGACAATTCGATGCAGAAAAGATTTTCTTTCGAATCGTTGAAGCAGCATTTCACAAACGGTTTTTCGATTTTCCATTTGTCCATCGTTCAGCTGGTGTGGTACCCATTTTCCATACTTCTGGATCTTTCCCATGGCTTTTAAACGTTGGCAAATTGCTCCTCGAGTCACATGTAGTGTTTCTGCCAATTTTTGTTGCGATTGGGTTGGATCAACATCCAATTCCTCGTCTTCGAACTTTTTCGCTGCACCAGGATGTTCATTGTCTGTCAAATCGAAATCTCCACTTTTAAATTGACGAAACCATGTCTCACATGTTCTAATCACTGGAGCATGTTCACCATAAGTTTCTACCAGATTCAGTTGCTTTTTTCTTTTGATGAAATAAGAAAAGCAACGAATGCCGCAAATGCGATTTACTTGGAACGGAACTCGACATATTCACTGAGGTAAACAAATATGACGCTATTATTTTGGCGGAATGTGACTTGCGTAGTTTTATAGGTTAATGCCAATAGAAAAAAATCACATACATGCCAAATCATAAAAATTTATACATATTGCTAGCGACGTCTACTAGCAAACTTCAACTAACACCCCTGGTAATTCCTACTTTGTAGAGCAAGCCTACGTTCTACGCCCTCATTACTGGAATGCTACTTTTAACTCTTACGGAAACTTCTTGAAATTCTTCTTAACATTCTGCCATCAGACCAGCATGGAAAGTTTCACTCGAACTGTAATGCGCTACGGGTAAATGCCACTCAACCACGTTGAAATCACAACACAGACCACGCCCAAATGTTAATCTCTAGCAGCGTCTTTCAAGCATAGCAAATGGCAACCATCGAACCCGCGGCATTGTTACTAAACTCCGCAATGGCTACTAAGTCTATCACAATATATTATATATTCTTCAGCCAAGCTTTCATTAATACAATCACACCACCTCAAAGTGGCAAAAAGATCCAGAAGAGTTTTAAGCAACGCTTGTATGTGAAACACTCGGGTACAGAGACGTCTTAGGGAATTGAACGGTCTTTAAGTTAGCTAGATGGGAAATAGTCATGCCACGCAAATTTTACACACACCTCTCTTCTCAGCAAAGCACCTGCTAAGATCGGCCTTCAGCAGTAAGACAATTAACAGATAACGCGGTAAAACCAAATGAAATGTAAGCAGCCAAATT
The DNA here is from genome assembly GCA_037013455.1 of Ceratitis rosa. Taxonomy (NCBI): domain Eukaryota; kingdom Metazoa; phylum Arthropoda; class Insecta; order Diptera; family Tephritidae; genus Ceratitis; species Ceratitis rosa. The sequence goes on along the minus strand of JAWMAG010000006.1, from coordinate 28,734,178 downwards.
TGGCCAACAATCGAGGAGAAGGAAACAAGTCTCACTTCCTTCGAAATATTACTTCCATGTGCATAACGATTGCCGTAATAATCCGTTACTGTCTGAGGAGGATCCATGGTGGAGGGACGAATTACTACTCTAAACACTTTAGTTGCAGTTGCGGGGACTTAGACGAGAAGGAGGCGCTGCTGATTTGTCATCGCTTCCTCGACAAATTTTATTTCGATTATCTTGTAGAACTTGCTTACTTGAAGCTTCTTCTGCAATTTGTGTTGTGCGTTGGGATGTTCCAAGAAATAGAGGGACCTTCAGTTTATACTAAGCTGCCTGCAAACGACCGATGGTTTTTTATGACGAGCATTTATTTTATGCCAAAAATACGCCCGGAGAGCTCAATCATCCCTGCGCAGAGGCGAATGCGATTTCCAAAAAAATTGTGTTCTATAATTTTGGATGTTGATCGAACCAGGACTCGAGCCCTGAGCATTCGCGGTAATCAAAAGTATCACAATGAGCCGCCGAAATGTAACAATCATCAACGGACAATGAGCCAATACAGAAATGCACAAACCAACGTCAACATATATATAAGCGAAGCACAAGATATACATATATGTATATGTATATATTTATTCAGCTACTCACATATGCGTTCATTTATGATGGTATATACCATAAAACAATATTGCTGAAACAATGTAGGCACCCCAACATGATGAAGCAAAGAGCCCACGAAGCATGCCAAGACACCAAAGCTAGCACCAAATGTCGTAATATACGTACTTATGGTTTATGCGGACTGACGTCTACCATTCTTTGCAGGATATACGAAATGACTTACCGACGGTGGCTGACTGTGCGATAATAATAATAACGGGAAGGACAACGCAGCAGTGTTGGTATTATTTAATAGTAGTGCCTCGCGTTGTTGTTATTGTTTTGCTGGCGTTTGCATTAAATACCATAAGCCATCTTCTTACTTGGCGTCTTAACAGCGCATTTGTTGGCTTCATTTGGTACAACACTGCACTGCCGCAGTCTGCCGTCTGCCATCTATACTTTGCCGTTGCCGTTGCCACTGTCTTTTGCTCTGTGCGCGGCGTGTGGCAATTGTTTTTGATAGTATTTTTCCTCTTTCGCCGCCATGTGTACTGGCTACGCTTTGCCTGGTTGCCTGCCTGGTTTATGTTGTGCGCCTTTAATGCGGTTACGGAAGCCAAGTAATAAAACATCAAAATGGCGTAAATAGCGGAAGAGGCAAAAGTAAAGGAAATGCAGAGGTGAGCTGGACGATGGGAGACTGGGTAATTGTGGTACCGTGAAGTGAGTGTGACTATATATATATATATATATATATATATATATACACGTGTAGGAGCTAGCTACATTTAAGCATAGAAGTCTATATAGTACTTCTCTTAAATTATACATATATATTTATACTTTGAAACAGGAAAGTTCCCTTACAAAAGAAAATGCCGAGAAAAGTGTCGAGTCCGACCAGTATTACTCGATTTTATTTAGTATTAGCCTTGGACACCCGGTTATTTGTAAAGTAAAGTGGTTAACTAGTAGGCAGTGGTATTGTCGTTCCGAGAGCCATTGGATGTTGTATATTCCGGGTTTACTTACACAGTGAAACAGCTATGCTCCCAGCTAAGCTAAACCACCACCTAAGCAAAAAGGAAGTACTCGGTGAAAAGAATCCATGCAGCACTCTCAAAAATAACCGCTAGACAAGATGACATACCAATAGATCCTAAGCGCCATTCACATAGAGTCCGTCAATACATTTATAAATTCTCTTTTTATGGATATCTTATTTGGAATCCAAACACCAGCCATAGTAGACGAAGAGCTCGTACTATCTTGCAAGATACTGAGTAATACTGGCACAAATAAGATTTGATTACTGTTGTAGACTCAACTCCTGCCTATTCCGATTTGACCCCGACAAATCCGATGTATGTCCCACATGACATGAGTCCCCCTCTTTGAAAGCCTACTAACACCAAGTCCTCTAACTGTGCGCTCTGCTTCTGGTCCAAACCTATTGAAACAGCTCGTCTCCTGGGCCATTAGATGACCTCGACAACATCGACAAACTTTGTCTGGCCGGTCGTGAGCGAGCAATTTTCTGTCTGATTTTTCTTCATGGGAAGATTACTGGAAAAAGTAAAACCCAGTATAACTCGATGTTGCCGAAGTTAGCTGCCCTCCATGATTATAACGCATGTAGTTACAACTAGGACTGACAGAGTGCTTTGGGGGAAGTGGTCCACGTCACTATTGGTTGTCACAAGTTTCAACAGCAACAATATTAACCTTGAAATAATCAAGTTAACGAACTGTTAAAGTTGCTCCGTTTACCTCTTCTAGCAGTGGTGGGAAGGGAGGGGGTTCAGCACCACTCGGTGAAATATAGAAATTCAGAGTAATTCTTTTCTCGGCGGAGGTCTTTTCTTTCATTCAAATTTTCAAAACAGAAGAGGGATATTTCTTAATAAAATACCGGAGCATTTAAAGTCTCGATTGAACAACAGAGATTAAATTCTTCCCGAATATGACTCTCTGCTGTACAATATGTATGTCTAATAGTGGTGCTCACATCTGCTAATTCCGTTACATTTAAAGGTATTGTATGGTGGGAAGATTATTGCTGCTACATCAAAGCAGCACACTGCCAGCACCAGCGGCTGACTGTCGCTGAGTTTTAAAGGCGAAAGTGCAAAATCGCTGGGAGGATATACTCTAAGTGTAAAAGCATACTAAATATGATGTCAAGCCATGGAGCTAGCAGCTGGTAGACGCTTTCACCTTACATTTTGCTGTGCTTTCAAATGGTCTTAGTGTAGCTTAAACAAAGCAAAGTATCGAGTAAAGTCAGGCGGCAGTGTGGGGGAATGAATGGCTGGTGCCTTAAACCACGATTTAAAGTGTAAAACATTTAATTAATTCATAACTTGCCTGTATGCATACACACAACCATACAAATAAATTTACCGACCTTTTATTAGCTTTAAGCTACGCTGGCAGAACTTGCTTTTGCCCGCCGCCCTTCTTGTGGGCAATGGGTTTTGGAAGCTTTTAAGTGGGCGCTTTTCAATTGGCTTTGAGCGCAATGCAGGAAAGTGTAATTTAAATGCCTACGCCGTCACTGGCTCAACTATTGTTGTAGTTGGTGTTTGCTTGTTTTGTTGTGTGTGGTTAATTATTGTCTTAAAATGTTTCAGGGTTTTCGAATTCTAAGTAAAGTAAATAATTGGTTTCTACAAACATTGGTTAACTTTGAAAGTTGAGAGCTGAGCTTCTTGGTTTTTCTTTTTTTTTTGTTTTTTTTGTTTTTGGTGTAAAACTCTTAATTGAAATTGTAAGCATATCAAATATCCTGTGGTTGTTTTGGAAAAGCTTTTATGCCATTTAAATTTTCATTTCAAAGTTGCTTCTGTCCTTTTGGTTTTCAATCCATTATTATTTTATTTTATTTTCCATTTTGATAAAATGTTGTATTTTGTCTGAACTTTGGAAATAAAGTTTTTAATTGTCCCACAATAAATATTTCTCGCTAACATGCTTCTTCTTATATCACCTTGAGTAGATAAAAGGCTTTCAAAGTTTTCTTTTTCTTGTTACAATTTTGTGAAGCCAGTACCAGTGCAGGTGTCATGCAATTTTTTTAATCAGTTTGAGCTTAAAAAGTAGTAGGAAATTTTAAAAATTTTAGAAATAGTTATTATTAGTAACCTTGAAAGCTGCATAGTGAATTTTGAACTAGTAGGAAGGTATGTGCAAATCCGAAGAAGTTTTTGTGAAAACCAATAGGCGGCAATCTTAAAGTTACAAAAAATGAAAAGAAGGCTCAGGTTAAGAAATAAATAACAAAAAGCTCTGGTTTGGTTCTATAGTGGGCGTCAGTAATTTTGTTATTGTTTGAGAAACTTTGATTGTTATTGATTTCAAAGCTCTTAACACTCTGAAAGCTCAAAAAAATTTTATTTCACGAATTTTTTATTTATTTGCTCCATTCCCTAATTACTGTCAAGTTTCCATAAATACCGTACATTTATTTTTATTATTGCGCTTCACGTATTTGTAAGTTTTTGTCAACCGATTACCTTTCTAAATTAGATCACTTGGCTTAGAGCTTTCGGGCCAAGGCTTTCATTTTATTCACTTATGGACGACAC
>JAWMAG010000006.1:28717500-28727500 GCA_037013455.1 Ceratitis rosa | reverse complement strand
AAATTAAATTAAATTAAACTAAATTAAATTAAATTAAATTAAATTAAATTAAATTAAATTTAATTAAAATAAAATAAAATGTAATAGACTAAAATAAAAGAAAGTAAAGTTAAATTTTTTAAAATAAATAAATAAGATTAAAGTAATTTATAATAAATGAAGGTAAGTAGAACCGAATTAAATAACGACTTTAACAGCACACTTATCGTAAACTGCTCTTATTAGCCTTACTACTTACTATTAGCCTTACGTTTAATTTATTCTCTTCGCTATTCATCTATTATGCATACAGTCAAGTAAAGTCGAGTGAAATGAAGTTTGTGGAACATGTCACAGTGTATAATTTATCAGTAGCAACGAAAACCACAATAAGAAGTATGCGATTGTTGCAAATAAAACATGGAAACATTGACTTGCATTTCAATCTTTGTTTGCTGGTTTATTTTGTGAAAAGTTCGCGCGCATCCTTTCATACTTGCCCACCCCTACCACATGCTGCGGTAACTGACAAATTTCACCCGTTTCAAAACTTCTCTTCTTTATTTCGGTTAAAGCAAAACTTTACTTTGGTGGCAGATAAGACGAGAAAGTTAAAGTGATATCATTGTTTTGTACAATAGTTTTAATTGCGGCTTAAAGCCAAAATCATTGCTTGTGAACTACGTTGATTTTGGTAAAATTTTAAATAAACTTTCAGTTTCTCAAAATGTGTACAATCCACAGCCACACTTTTTGGATTATCGCGGTTATTAAGGGGTATATAAAGGGGGCAAGGATGCCTTTTAGTTTGTTGAAATTTTATACAAAAGCACAGAAATATGAATTGGCTTGATATAATATTTCTGAGGAACTAATGGTTTTTTCGTTTTAATAAATTCATTTCATTTCCTGTTTTTTAAGAGAATTTCGTATTCTTTTTAAAATGTCCTCGCACCCGCGTATATACTCCCAATTTTATTACCAATTACCTCGTCTTTCAGTTTATATTATTTTACGAATTGAACGCGTCAGTAAGTTAATTCAATTACATTAGATAATTATTTTCCTCATTTCAAATTGCCATTAAAATTTTGAAACACTTATTTTACGAATATGAAAATGAATTGCCAAAACATTTAAAGTGTGCTTTCAACGCGAATTGTTTTCGTTGAAGTGGAAGCGCCATATAAACTTTCTACATCTAACACTCACGGCGGCAGTGCACAGTATTCTGGGAGAGGAAAGAAATTAAATTTTTATTGTTTGAATTCTGGTTAATATTAATTACAGATTTTAACTTTATATCATTTATTTAATTGTTAAGAATGAAAAATGTTTTATACTTTCTTAGCCATATTTAAGAGACTTAAGCAATATTAAGGGGGGAACAGCGCTTTTACATCTTCAACAACATTACCGATGTGCCAAATATTCAGTAGAATGTCGGTCTGGCCAACCGATGCGATTTCGCTTCGCTTAAAGAGCTGAGAATTGCTTGACAGAATATTTTTTCCAAAAAATCGTTTATTCCAATTCCATAGATAAGACAGCGAGTGATTGATTTTCGCGGAATCCTTGGTCCGATTTTCCTCGTTGACGAAGAATAAGCTGCCGTAACTGTCAACGCTTGTTGACAGATTTTGCGTTTAAGTGTTGAAGAAGCCACACAGAACTGAGCTACGTGTCATACAGCCAACGTTACAATAGATCTTTTGCATACTGTGTTAAAACTGGTCACCTCGCAGCTGCGGTTTGACCCTCTTAGATAATTTTTTACGAGAAGCCGTTTAGAATAAGTACTACGACGACCATCCAGGGACGATTTTTGACTTAAAACACAAAATTGAAGTAGTCATTGCAGTCTCAGAGAGCAATTTAAACGAAAATGTGTTTATAAATTGGGTCGATAAGCCAGACCAATATGCCTAAAGATTTTCTAATTGCGGTCACATAGCGGCAGGGTATGTTTTGAAAAGTGTTTCCGATTGGAAAAACATGAAGATGGATAATACACTAATTATTGGAAGAGTTCGACCGAAAATCATTTCAGATTGTCACTCGGTGTTTTGTACCGAATTGTGTCAGCATTTCAAAGAATGTGCGATTTTCAGCAGAGCCCTTCTTCCTATTAGTGTTGTGAGTATTGAAGCTTTCGTGCAAAATGGAGGGACTTACAATTTATTCTGAGCCGCCCCTGAACGGAAAAGTTAGAAAGACACTCAGAGGATTGTTATTCCCTGCCGAAGGGCGACCAATTAAAAAAAATTAATGTTAGATGTAGGTCGAACCACAACTCAAACTCTGGCCTACCGAATGGCATTATGTAATGCTAACCATGTAATGTGGCTAAACCAGAGGAAGATCGTACTTCAAATAATGGTATTCACATTTATTACAGAAGAATTGTAACTTTATAACCGCTGAAGCTATTTCCTTTCGAGCTCCTTCTTTCTTTAATTTTGTGTTTGGTCTCACCAGACTTCCAACCAATGACCTTTCGCATGGTAGCAAGCATTGTGAACCACTTGGCTATTGCGTTATTCATATTTAATTCTTATTATACTTCTTCGGTACTAAATTATGCTTACCGCTCTTGTGTAAGGAAATTAAAGTCTCTCGCCAAATTCTTTTAATTTTCATTCAAAAAATATGTGGGACAAACCCACTGTGCAGTACTCGTTGGAGATACCACTCATGAATACTTACGAGTGGAAATAAAATGGCATTCACATGTGTGTGGGAGGAGCACGCTAACACATACACTGGCATATGCAGGAAATAAAAGCACTCCAAAACTTTGCTGAGAGCATTCAACGCCAAACTTGTTTTATTCACTCAAAACTCATCAATGCCGCTCAGGCCTCCCTCAAACCTCTCCGCTGTATTCTATCAAACATTAACGGCAACAAAGACATATTTAGATTTATCCGTATACATATACATACACGTATGTGTGTTCTATGTAGATATGTATGTATGTGATGAAATATTTGCCGTTGGCCTCGCTTTACCCAAGTCATAATTATTTTCCACAAAACTTTTATTGAAACTAAACTAATTTACAAACAAGTAGCAGTGGCACAACAACTTGAGATTTTCAGTAATTACAAATTTTACTCCTGACGAGTATCTACATATGTATGTAAGTGTGATTATGGCATTAACTCCACGTTGGCAATGCCCTAAATACAATGGATTGAGTTTGTAAGCTTAGTTTATAGCTCTTTTACTTTCTCTTTCTCTCTTACTCACTCGCGCGCTTTATAAAGTTTTTTAATTTTGCTTTATTTTTTTTTAATAAATATTAATTTGCATTTGCAGCAATTCTTCTGGTTCAAAGGAGACCGCGACACCGACAACCACACAGTCACGACCAGCTGGCACTGCGGCAGGTGGCAGTTCAGCGGATGCAGCAGCAGCAGCAGCAGCAGCGGCAGCGGGTGCAGGTACTAGCGGCGGTGGTAGTGGAGGCGCGCAGCAAGATGCCGCAGCGAGAGAAGATATGTTGGCGATTAAGAAACAAGAACGGGAGCCACATGATCCCTTCGATGATCTATTACGCCTCTTGTCTGGCCTGGATAAGACTGATTATTCGCATGTGCTGATCGACGATGATGGTTCGGTGTTGACGGAGAATCCCACATTCTCCGATTTAACTGGCATGAAACCGAGGTGAGTGTGCAATACATATACTCGTATGTATATTTCTCACCCAATTACTTGTTTTCGATTAATAAACTTCAATTTCCGGTTCATATCGGCGTAGATTTAGACTATTTGCTTAAATATAGATCTAGAGAGAGTACTTGATCAGTTTGCCGCTGACTATTTCAGGAACATTTTGGCATCAATTAGAGATTTACTCAGCATTATTTCGGAACTAGTAAAGTCCAGGGTTTTGACTATTTGGACTGGAAACTGTTCTGTCTGCGGTATGGGTCTAGGCAACTGATTATAGTCAAATCAACAATAGTGCGCCATTTATTTCTTCTATTCGATATTTGGCGGCAGATCATTCGCTCTTCCCCTTATATTTCCATATTTCCTCTCCCGGTAGCTCATCAGCTCCAGCCACTTTGTTGATATTTAAGCGAGCAATCGCTAGTCGAACCTGGTAACAATCGGGTAATGGAACGTCTTTTCCATCATCTGCGATAAAAATTTCGGAGTTTTCAACTCCGGGTGTTGCATTTTCATGGCTTTCTGCAGGCCGGAGAAGTGTTCTCTCCATACAGCAAGTATGCTTTGGACATCGGTCACCGTGGTAATCATACAAAAGTATGGATGAAACCTTCCCTAAGCCGCCATATCTTTTCATAGAATCTCCGAGCATTGCCCCTGTTGGCCAGTTTCTCAAGTTTCTCTTCAGTACTCACGCATTTCGACATCTTTCTTTCTACGTCTACACATGAGTTTTGCTTTCCTCTTCACCTCTCGCTATCCATCCCACCCCGCACCTTCAGCTAAGAACTAAAAAATAAACTTAAATGGACATTTGGTTTTTTAAAGATAGTTTATATTTAAATGATAAATTGATGAATGTTCAATTAAAATATTTTTTTTTCTCCAATATTTGCCCACTCCCTTAAGCATACATCTTTCTTGGCCGGACAAAAGTCACCTGCGGTGAGTGTCCACCTAAGGAAAGTTTCACTTTACTTATTTCCACACAAATAGTGTATATACTTACACTTCTACATATGTTATAGTGTAACTGTCAACCAGATTCTCTAATGTGATTTTGCAAAAATAATGCCTTATTTGCTTTTTCACCTCGCGAATGCACCGTAGTATTGTAATTCCCTAGGAATTAGTGCTAACTTGCAGAATTTCTCCTCACATATGTGTACAATATATACATATGTACATATGTAAGTACGGGTATTTATGTGTCAACTGGTAATTGCAAAATCGCAAGATATATTCGTATTCTTTCGCCATGTTTTGTTTTAGGCTAAGTTAGTGGCATCCTCGTGCAAGGTTTTGAGGTCTACATAATAATACATTTACTTGAAGTGAATGAATATGACATACATACCTACATGTACATAAATATATATAAATGGTTAACCATTTTGCGGTATCGAAAATAAATGTCAATAAAGTGCATTTAAAATATTTTTTTTCATGAAATACCTATCAACTCAGCCATAACTTCGCGAAAGTTGGATTTCAAGTGCTAAAGAGTTAATAGTTTATCCACCTAAATACGGTATTTTTCGTAGCCTCACAAAAAAACTCCGATAGTGTCAAATTGCACGATCTTGGTAACCAATTGGTCTCGTCAAGACCAGAGATTACGTGGCCGGGAAATTTCCCTCACAATAAAGCCATTTTCACTCGTGTTGTGTGGCATATTGTCTAAGTCATGTTCTTCATTTGTAGGCTAAAAAAAGTCGGTTATCATAAGATTACATATAATGCTTTGAATAGACAATGAGAGGCTCGCCGTTATCATTTTCAAAAAGGAAAGCTCCAATCATCCCGCCGAACCAACTAGTTGAGTACTCTCGGTGCACCAAATTGGATAATTTTGCTTACTTACGGATCTCTCCGTTTTGAGAAATGTGCCTGGGTGCTGAAGGAAATTTTGTTCGATAAATCGTCATCCACGGCTTATTGTTCAAGCACAAATCGACGTATCGACACTAGGGGTGTTAGTTGAAATTTGCCGGTTTTTTCGATAAAGAAATCACTTCATTTTCAGAGGAATCTCAAAATTTTTTTATTCAAAGTATTGACCATTGGTTTCTACGCATTTCGCCCATCTCTCAGGCAAATTATAGATACCATTCCAAAAAAACTTTTTCTCTTTCGAGGCAAACCATTCGAAGAGCCATTTTTCGACTTCTTCAAAATTAGCGAAGCACTGTTCTGCAAGGGAGTGTTCCATCGATGCGAAAAGGTGATAGTCGGACGGGGATAATATTTCCCAATTAAGTGATTTTAATGTGTCTTTCACCGGTTTAGCGGTATGAGACGGCGCGTTGTCATGTTGTAAGATAACTTTGCCATGTCTTCGGGCCCATTCCGACCGTTTTTCGATCAACGCATGATTCAAATTGATCATTTGTTGTCGGTGGCGATCCGTGTTCACCGTTTCACCAGGTTTTAACAACTCGTAGTACACCACACCACACTGGACCCTTGGCCTTGCAGTCGATGGGCCAGCTTCACCAGGGGAAAGCCATGATTTTTTTCGCTTCGGGTTCTCAAAATAAATCCATTTTTCGTCCCCCGTGACAATTCGATGCAGAAAAGATTTCCTTTCGAATCTTTGAAGCAGAATTTCACAAAAGGTTTTTCGATTTTCCATTTGTCTATCGTTCAGCTGGTGTGGCACCCATTTTCCATACTTCTGGATCTTTCCCATGGCTTTTAAACGTTGGCAAATTGCTCCTCGAGTCACATGTAGTGTTTCGGCCAATTTTGTTGCGATTGGGTTGGAACGACATGCAATTCCACGTCTGCGAAACGAGGAAACACAGGCATTACAATATTCGTAACCGATTTAGTCTCTTCAAATTTCTTTAAAACTATATCAATTGCTGGAGCAGCTGGACGATTTGTACCATAATCCATATACATATATGGAAGGCTTTGTACTGAATGACGGATGGATGAAAGATTTGCCACGAAGTGAACGTGGTACCGATCTATGCTAAAAAATCGAGTTTATTTTTAAATTGTTCGCTTTTCATGAATTTGGTGTACAGATAACTCTTTGCCTAATTGACTTTTTCTTCTTCTTAATATGTGCAACATATGTAGGTGGCTCTTTGCCAAGGTCAATATTCGATTTGTTTGATGTCTGGAACATAAATAGCTCTTTGCCTTGACTAATATTTGGAAAACATTTTTTTTTTTGCATACGTAAAACCCTAATACAAATCTTATTGTAACCATATTGGAATTCCATGCGGACGAAGTCGCGGGCAACCTCTAGGTTTTAAAAATTTTGAAGCGATGTGTGGTTTTCACAAATGCCAAACATGTTTGGTTTGACATCCCAATATACACCACTGTTCTTTTAAAAGCACGAAAGGAATAATCCTATACTTTACATACTGTGACTGTGCGATGCAGCATACTTAAATATGATAGTATATACGAGGGGATTAACGAAAGTTAAATTTTGGTCAACCGAAATCTTTCACTGATAAAGCCACTGTAGCTTTGGGGAAGTCTAAAATTAAATTAAAATTAAAAAATTTGTTGGAAAACAGGAAGAAAGAGGATTTGTGGGGATAATTTTTCCATCATGACAACACGCCATCCCACACTACTGAAATAACGAGTAATCTTTGAGATCGAAGAAATACGTCCAGCACCATATTCCCCGGATATAGCACCTTGTAATTTCTGTATATTTATAAAAATTAAAAAAAAAAAATTAAAAGGAAAGCAACGAGGTGATAATTAATATGGTTAATGTTGAACTTGATAAGTTAAAAAGCAAGCAGCTTAAGAAATTCATTGAAATCAACGGCGATTATGTAGAGAAGATAAAAAAGTACAAAGATTACGAATAAATACAAGAAAGAAATTTTATTTTTTTCTGCCACCTTACCGAACTTTTGTTAATCCCCTCGTATCTACATATGTTCAGATAAATATATATTTTTTGAATGCATGTCCTTATACATATGTAATTACATAGTTATAATGCCTACCCATGCATGGTCTAGGTATTTTACCGGGAAATAACACATTTTCAACATTGTTGCAGCACATTCGTGCGCGTGTGTATCTGTGTATTGCAAAAACTGCCTGGCACACTTTTGTTGCGCTTTGACAGGGTATGATATGACCTCACGACATAATAACGGGAATGACATTGCATTAAATTTATATATCCATACAGCGTTTTTAATCAAGTGCATTTCCTTCGTATGCCAACTTTTCGAAATTAAATGGAAAAATATTAGCTGAGAGACAATATACTCATTTATATATGTATATGTACATATGTACATATACTTGTATGTGTATGCATTTAATTATATTTATTTTCATTCCACTTTTTACTCGGCTTAATGAAATTCCCTCAAGTTTTGATCATAAAAAATTACAAAATTCAAATATTCACCATTAAACGTCACTAATCATCAAGCTTATATGGCACGCTTTATTATTCATTATGTCAAATAGTTGGTGGTTACCTTGACGGTTTTTATTATGCTGCTCCTGTAACTCGTCGTACTGAGTAAGAGTAGATGTCCTTTATATAGTTCAGCTCATGCTGGTGAGGGCAAAATCTGTGTTGGAATTTTTTATGTGGTTGATATTTGTTACTGTTGTTGTTTTTGTTGTTGTGATTCTATTAGTTCGTTATTTGGTTTTCCAGTTTAATTTGACAGCCTTTTTGTTGTCATAACAACTGCTTTTTGAATTTTTTTGGTTCTTTTGTATTTGAGTTGGTCTCAGCTGATTATGTTCTTGGCGAAACTTTATGTTGACCATTTTTTTCTTACTTGTATTTTGCCATTTTATTGACTATTTGTTGAAAGGAAGTAAGGAAAAAAATCATAAAAAAATAAAAAATATTAAAAAAGTAAATAATTATCAAAATATTAATGGAGAGTTTAAAATTTTGATGCACAGGATTCTTTTTATTTTATGATTACTCTAATTTCCTGTCAATATTAGATTTTTATTATTACCATTATATTATTATGCACCGCTAACTTGAATATAGCCACTTGTTTCTTCTCCTAGAAAATGGCGTGGCTGTTAAGTTCAAATAACATCATTATTATCGTAAAAATTATACTTTGTCTTCTTAGCTTTGCGGTTCTTATTATTTTCTGCAACATCTAGTGTGAGAAATGAAACAATAGAAGAAGTTGAGGCTTGTGTCTAATCAGTTCCGTTTATAAACCACCAGCTCCCGCTGGTCAAGCAGTCCATCGCTATTCCATCCTCTTTAGGTTTCAGGTTCCAAGCTTTCGCTTCTTCTGTCTGCAAATGGGTCTCACATCACTCTTCAGCCCTTTAACTCTCCGTAGCTTTCCCATACTGTTCGCATTGTGGTCGCATTCAACGTTTTCTACCTCTCCACTGCGACACGATAATCCTCATCATACTAGCTTTTCTTTTCACCTTTCTGTAAACTAGTGGTTTCGTTTGTAGCTGTACGTAAGCAGCTCCAAGTGGCGTCCAACATTTTCCTTATACTTTGTTGTAGATGAACGCTGGCATAGAGCAGGAGTGGACGTCGAGTAGAAAAGCGTTCCGATATATATTATGACCACATCTTTTTTGACGCCGTAGCTGGACAGCGCTCATAAGGACGCTCGATTGAGTTGCTTGTTTGGTTACATCATACGTTTCTTCCGTCGGGGCGTGATATGCCCAACCATATTACTTTGATAAGCATTTTATGAAGACCGTAATGAATGACAAGACTCAGCGATTGAGCCTTTCTCCCATCACAAATCTGCGCTCCTTTATATGGTCGCTATAGAACTTTTCACAAGGACCCACTTCTTTCTGTGCTTGCCATATCCGTCGCAGTTCTTACGAGGATATCAACCAAGTGTATATCCGCAAGTCCACCACCGTTTGCCATGATCGCCACCAAAAGGGGGCTCTCATCCGATGTTTTGTTTTCGTTTTTATTGGCTCTGGTTTATATGTATTGGATTCTAAGTCCACGGACGTATGTGGGTGAATTCGGTCATCCCCTCTCACCTCCATTACTGATGAACAAATATTGCAAAAATATTCTAGTGAGCCCTTAAGCACTATAGCCTAAAATATATTATATCCATTCACACTCCAGCAGGACGGCAATCCATCACAAATCCTTATAGACGCCCTTATATCTCTGTCACTTGAGGAAGTTCAACATTTTCCACAGTTTTTAGTATGAGACGGAAGATCAGTTTCCATTAAGTTTGCTAGAGTGGGGCACGTACTTAATAACGACATGCGCAATGGATTCATATACATATATTAGTTTAAATCATTTAAAATAAAACTATTTTTTTTTGTCCATTCTTATTTGACGCATGCACTC
>JAWMAG010000006.1:28685000-28712500 GCA_037013455.1 Ceratitis rosa | reverse complement strand
TAGTTTGGATGGGGTATTAATCAAGCAGAAAATTTTATGGGGCTTTTAAAGCTTAATAAATACAATACATTTATTTTACGAAAATTCGATGTAGGTAAACACAAATATTTTATATAGTATACACTTTTGTAATTAATATTAATATTTCTTCAGATTGCATTGAAAAAGAAATTTTGAACGAAAAAAAGTGTTGAATTGCAAATCATAGTTTTTGAAGTCAATTATTTAAACTTCTTTTCGAACAATATTTCAATTTTAACCTTCATCATTTAGAAGCCTATAAAACTATGCACAAGGGATTTGATAATCCACAGATTCAAATTAATAGTTAAAAATTTCATTGTCCAATATAAAAATGAAAATAAAACAAAGTGACATAAAATAAAATAAAATAAAATAAAATAAAATAAAATAAAATAAAATAAAAGAAAATAAAATAAAATAAAATAAAAAATAAAATAAAATAAAATAAAATAAAAAATAAAATAAAATAAAATAAACTAAAATAAAAGAAAATAAAATAAAATAAAATAAAATAAAAAAAGAAATAAAATACAATATTATCATAATTTAAAGAAAATAAAAATATTATATAATAAATTTATAATATAATTTTTTTTATTTAAAAATCTTTAAATTTCATTATGAGGAAAAGCTTAAATGGTGAAAGGTTTCGTAAAAATATGAAAGCTTTATCGAAATCGCCAAATGCGAGTATCTATTTTTTTTGCAACATTACATATCTCTTGAACCGCATCCTTATCAACTCAGCTGAAGAAAAAACAGAAAGCTTTTTTGCAGTATTTCTGACTAACACTCACGGCCTTCAGGAAGTATATATGTGTGCACACACAACATGAAAAAAGTGTAAAAAAAAAACAAAATATAATTGAACTGCTGAGCAGAAAGTGAACGCACAACAAACGAAATGAGCGTGAGAAGAAAAAAAGAAATCGTTGTATTGCATATTTTGAGCACAAATTTGATTTTACTTCGCGTTGAACACCCAAAAAGTTACGTGGTGAATGATTCTGAAAGTTTGACTGGCAGCAAAATGCAAAACTTTACAACTAAGTGGTGGAGGGAGATAGAATATGGTATTGATTTCGTAGTGACATTATGCTGATATCTAACAGCTGTCACTCAAACGATAATGTTGGGTATATTTTTGGCTACAAATAATACAATTTTTTTCTACATTACATAACTTAAAAAAATTAATATATTATATTTAGGTAAGTATGCACATAGAGAAATAATTTTTTACTTCTTTTTTTATAGTAAAAATGCTACAAATTTGGAACGTTTCCAATGGCGCATCTCCAAGCGAGAGTTGTACAGAGAGAATGATACCATTGTAGATGAATTACTACACGACATGATCAAATTACCGGTACAACATGTTGGTGAGTACTTATCAAAATATTAAAAAAAAAATATTGTATAATATAATAATTATAAATATGCTGGAAACAAAATATATTTATGTCTATTGAAAATGATTTTAATTATCATCATTATGAATAAAGGAAATATAGGATTTTTAATCTCGTCTCCCAGAAGACATTATGAAACCTTCCTACTCAAACTGATACCAAAAAAAACTTCAAACTAAGTAAATATTTTCTGCTACGAGAAAATACCGAAAGAGTTGATCTAGAGACTGGTTCACAGAGAATTCTGAGCTTAGATAGATAACACTTCTCCAGCCTATAGAAAAGTAGTGAAAATGAAATTTTAGAAATGGAACCTTAGTTTGCTCAGCCCAATCCATTGCGGTATAAATCTCTCGACTAGCGCTCAACAACCGCAATTGTTCCGTCAAAATTGGGAAGAGCCTTTGAACTGCAGAGCTAAACAGAAAAGTTAAAATATTCAGAGAGAATATACAGCTGCTAGCTTACACCGATGATATTGATATCAATATTATCAACAGCGGTGTTGTTAGTTATGTTCTCATAGACTAGATAAAGCAGCGAAACATATGGGCCTAATAGTGAACGAAGAAAAGATAAAATATCTCCTACCTTCAAAGAAATACAGGGGTAACAAAGCCTCAATTATAGTATATATAATCTCTGGTTCGATCTCGGCGATACCGCTTGTTTCCTGCACTTACCGTTAGATGACCTCTATGACTTTTACTAATTTTTCCTGCTCCTAAATGAGACTGAATACCCTCTATAGCAACATGCCAAACACGTGAAAAGGAAATGATGGCTCATCTTTGCTGATTCGGCTATAATGGCGAACATGAGGACTAAATGTTAAGCTTTTGAATATCTTGACCACAGTGACATCTACCGAGTTCATATTTTTGAAAAACATAAAGCTTCAGTTTGTTGTGCTTTCCCTCACAGGTGTGGTGAACTATGAAATGAAAATAATATTATAAAATATATTATTACTTTCAATATTATTTGATGATGAAGCAACAATAGTAATATGGATGTAGTCAATTGCTTCTATTGTGCTTTTAGATTTTTCCTATGCCGAACTGAGAAATTTTATTTCTCCTCCCTTCACCTTTACAATAAGTTAATTTCTGTAAAGAGACGACTAATTTGTGGGCAAGTTAAAGATGTTGCCTACACATTTTTGCTACGAACCATAAATCCTCTCAAGAGCATTTGACATCTTGACAATTTATCAAGAAAAGAGCTTTTTATTTATGACACAGAATAGAGAAATCTTGATAAATAAACAAGATGGTGAATTTATCAAGTGCACAGAACTTTGAATTTTGTCAACTCAGTTCTGCAGTTGATCAGTTTAAAATTGAATTCTTCAATAAAATAAACTCAATTTGCACTTATTTATCATATACCATATATACGTATAATAATTTAAATAAATATTTTGAAGTGATGGTTTATACATATATGTATATATGCAAATAACACTTTGAGGTTTGTTTATTGTAAAACTTTAATCGTGATTACATATTTATGCGACTGTTATGAGCGTATGAACTTTCTAGCATTTATTTATAGATATAAATACGTTTTATATACATGCTATTGTTATAGTAGTAGTCACTCAAATATAAATATACGTATGTATGTGCCAAAAAACTCATAATAGCCTTATATAGCTCCATTATTGTTGCTTTTAAACTTTTATTAGAGATTATTATAGGAAAAAGTTGGTTGAAGTTCTCTTCAGTTAAATATAGAAAATAATATCTAATTTTTATTAGTCACAATTTATGGATACAAATATTTATATTATTGGTTTCCTCCATTTAAATCAATTTCCATTTTATTAAATTTTTATAAATTTTTTAATGTTTTCATTTATTTATTTGTGTATTTACAATAAATTGCTTAATAGAAAGCCACTTTTTCATTCACCTTGTTCATATACATAGTCTGCAGTCCAACAACATTGTTTAGATATGTACGCACGAGTACATACATACATACATAGTTGCAACAACTTATAGTATGCACTTGAAGTAGTAGCAACATTGAAGTTGTTTTGAATTATTATTACTATTATTTTTTTTGTTTATGCTCAACTTTATTGCAAATCTGCTAAAAATCTAGTAGGAAATTGAGCAATAATAAATGCATTTTAAAGGCTGGATACTATTTTCGCTTTGAAGGGCAAATGACATAATTTATTTGTTGTTCTCAAAAATACGAGCTCACCGCAGTTATTTTGCGAATTCTTTTTATATACATAAATATACACGAATTTTACTTTAGCAACTGCAATTTAATGTTTTTTGATTTTATATTATTATTATTACTGAAAAATTTTTGTCTTATAAACTTGATATTTTAATTTCGCCGCTGGCACGCTAAAATGCCCAAATAATATAAATTTTTTATGAATTTTTCCAATATATATATCTACTGCCTTCAATTTTTGTTTTAAACTAAGAGAGCCATGCTGCATAAAATAGCTGAAGGTCTCTCGAAAAACAATCGCAAGTTTATTTAAAAGACTTTGTCAACCCTGACTCAAAAAGCATTACAGGAAAAGCTCTCTCATTCACCATATGTGGTGAAAAACTTTTTTTGTCCGCGGATTTCAAATAATTGCCAAATTCTTAAAAATTAAAATTAAAAAAAAAAAGATTATCTTTGGTAATTTTTTATACACAGCAAATAACAACAAATTTTTAATCATTCCTTAATTTATAGCAAAAAAGGCTTCGCGCATGTGTGGAATTTCATATGGCTAAGCAAAAATCCCCAGTGATCGAAATAGCGATAGCCTATATATGTATTAGGTAAAGTAAAAATTTCGTGGCGTTAGTCCATAGTACTACTGTTACGTGTAGGTAACAGACCTACGTCCAGATATATTTCATCCCTATAGTTATTAAATAATCAAAATGTAAACATTTTCACATTTGACTTTCCAAATATACTACAAGTATGTAATACCACTATACATATTTGTTTATTTAATTTTCCTTTATTCTAAAAGAATTAATGTTAGCCAAAACAGCTAATTTCTGTTTAAATTTCAATGTTCACCACCCGTGTGGGGAAAAGCACAACAATCTGAAGCTTTATGTTTTATCGAGTTTGACACAGAATACCAATTAAATTCTTACATGATAAAAATCTTGTTAAATTATCAATTTGTGTATACATAAACCACATATATGTGTTATGTATATCTAACGAAAACAGACTTGTAGAAATAAAAGGCTCCTTATAAGAAACCACCAACCGTTCGGAGGTCTGTTGAAAAATCGCTTTAGTATCCTTCATATTTGGACAATGATGCCTGGAGCGACGCTTTACAACATTGCAAAAAAAAAATCTTCAATATTGTTTTAGTTATTTTATTTACAGTTTTATTTTTATTCTGTTATATCTTAACTTTTTATTCAATTGAAAAAAAAAAGCCATCATTAATGCCATTAAGACCTGCTCATTATTAAGTCTTTCATTTTGTATTTCCAAGGCTTCAAAAGAGCTTTCGGGATAGTCACCGGAATAGCCAACACCTTTGTGCAAGAATTTTATGCATCGAAAGACCGTGAGAAGTTAAAAGATAGTGCGTCGAGGTATTTTTCTAAAATGAGTTTTCCCTTCATTAAAAAATAAATTAATTAAAATTGTGTAAAAAATGCATAACAATTTTTTTTTATTGAGAAATTGGTCGAAGAATACTAGAAGCTATTCAATTTAATATTCAATTAAAAAATTTCTTACTGGGCATTAACGCACGTGTACTCGTAAATGCACTCAAACCCACCAACACATGCATACAATACCCTACAATGTACCTTTACATTGTAAACAAAAGCAAATATCAATTGTTGCAACTAAAGTAGCAACAACAACACAATTAGTAACTACAATTATGCTTGCTGGATCTGCAATGGCATTCCGGGTACTCAGAGTTGCAATTGTTGCAAGTGTTCTTTTTGGTTTGGTTAATACTGGCTTCGGAAGAAAGAGAGAGAGAGGGAGATGACACACTCATGCACACTCATGTACACGGAGAGCTAATATTTTTTTTTGCGTTTGGTGAAACTGATGGAAGAGGAAACACAATTTGTTTGGGTTAATTGTTGGCAGTTGCGTGACTTTTCTTTGAGCAGCAAAGTTCGTCGGAAATGTTTTTAAGTGCATATATTTTTTCATATGTGTGGCTGTGCATATCTGTTTATGTTTTTTTTTTTACATTTTTGCCTAGAATAAACAATGCAGTAACCGACTCGTTAGCAGTGTCGAGGCTGAGCAACATAAAGAAATAAAAAAATAAAATAAAATATTGTAAATGAAAAACAATAACTATTTTTCTAATTGTAAATAGCCCTGTAATTAGCAGCGAATGTCGGGCATGAAATAAATTCCATTTTTTGGAGAAATTGAAAGTTAACCAATAATTCGGGTAAGGGCTCGACCGAATTCAGTGTTCACAAGAACTAAAAATCTTCAGCGTTCAGAAACTGGTTGAGCTCTAGTTACTCCGCTATCGAACAGCGAATAGTTCGAGACCTAATCGGTACGCATTCATTGGTCAGATACTGAAATGTTTGTTCAAACTTGTCAAGCTTTTTGTACACTTCAATCAGCCGAACATAAAATAAATTATTAAAAAAATATACCAATCTCGAGAGAAATTACTCGTAAATATGCCAGTAATGAATATTGAAGAGATATATGAGTATTTGCGCCTAAATTGAGCTCGAGCTGCTCAAAAATGTACTAAGAAAATCTTAATGTGGCTAGTTGCTTGTCGTTAACTCAGCTGGCTTAGGTGAGTATAAAGTAGTTATATCAGTTCCGCGTCAGCGTGGACAGCGCACGCACGATTGTAGCCGAGTTTCCATTATTTTTTACGAAACGAAGATCTTCTTCTTCCCCTTTCTCCACCAGCAGGTATTGCTTCGTAAACTTTCAAAGCTGAAGTATTCTGATCTATAGACCATACGACTTAGCCAGCTTAGCCGCTGTCTCTTCTTAACTTCCACTTAGAGAACCATAAATATTACGTAACATTTTCTTTCGAAAACTCCTTACGACGATTCATCAGTTGTGCTCGCAGAGCAGGGCGGAAGTGATGAGGGACTTGTTTGTCAAGAGAGGAAAATATTACTGAGCCGATTTCATCACGAGTGACTTGTTTGTCGAGAGAGGAAAATATTACCGAGCCGATATCATCACGTCAGATATATTCATGTATACGGCATATATAGGTATTACTTATCATCTAGTCAACCGATGAGCTATTTTTTATGGTAGATCACAATGGGTCAATGTTTTTTGGTAGTTAAGAGCTCCAACCAACCAACCTCCTACACTCAAATAAGCTAAACAGACAAGCCAATTCTCAATAATCGAAATGAAAGTTAGATATTTATAACACTTTAGGATTTACATCTCGGGCCATAAGAGAAGAGGTTCGCCATTGGTCATTTGTACTAGCTGGCCTTGTGAGTATCACATTACATTCAGTCTGTCGACCAAAATTTTTTCCTCTAGGTTACTTAAATTTCGTGATTGATAGTCAGCATAGAAATTATCCTACAGAAATTGGTACAGTGAGCTCAAGTCACAGCCACGAGGCGCCCAGTTGTCATCGCCGTTTCCGCTAATTATGCGGTATTCGAACACAGTGTCTAAAAGATCGAAACCACACATCGCCCACGCAAATCCTTTCAACGCTTAATATGAAATAATCTCTGAGCATGGCAAGGTAACTTCCGGCATTAACAGATCAAAATATTAATTATATCTTAAACCACTAACCTTGTACTGTCTCGTCAGGATCGTGAGAGACTTCTCCGAGCCATTCACCAAACGAGGTTTCAGACAGGGTGATAGCTTATCGTGCGACGTCTTTAATTTATTTGCTGGAGAAAAGAATACCAGCAGCAGAGCTGAATAGATAAGGTATAATCTTTTAAACTTGATCTTTTGGACTGAGTAGGCTCATCCTTGCTGTCCTTCTTCATGGTGCAGAAGCATGGACGATGTCCACATCCAATCAGTCGGCGTAAGGGGTTTTCGAAAGAGAGGCTTTGAGTAAGATTTATAGTTCTTTTCGCATTGGCAACGACGAATAACGCAGCCGTTGTTCAGCGAATCAATAGACTGATTATCTCATGTGATGCGGGTGAATAAGAATACTCTAGCTCCAGGTGAAGGAGCTAGTTGTACTTTAGTATTTCAAATTTCGCCAAACAACGAACTGAAGGAACTAAGGCTGGGCTGTTGTTTACTTGGCTATAACCGCTGTTAGCGACAGTAAAGAAGAGGATAACACTAAATTTTCCATTAAAATCGCGATCCATGTCACCTGCATGGAGATCTCTCCGATAGACAGATTTTTTTGCTATGTCTAATATGTCGTTAAACGCCTGTGCTCACAACGTAGGAGAATATCACTCCCTAGGGGCGAGAATTTTTATTTTTGTTAAAAATAATAATTTACAACAATTAACAACTGTAATTGTGGTTCCAAACTAATTGAAATAAAAAAAAACAACAACAATATTGGGCCGTCTAAATTGCTTTTAGATAAGTAAAACACGACCAAACTTTTTCACTGAAAGTGTAAACCAGAAAACAAGCCGAAGTTTGTTGTTTCAAATTTCCGTTTTTCAAACATTTTTATTGTCTGTCAGTACGAATGTTGCGGTTGCGGTGTTATATGTATTTGAAAGTATCTACATATATATGCCCTGTAGAGAAAGATACTAGTTGCTAACTAGAATCCAACTTGTTTACATTTTTACACCAACTAGTTCATCTTCCAACAGTTTTCTATGTAAGCAACTGTTATTATTAATACGTCGATGTTATACGAACTGTAAATTGTTAGCCTATGCATCAGCTTTATACTAGTTAAATACCAGTTCATCTATACTAGTAAAAGCTCTGTCTCGTTCATAACATTTGAGCACTAGTTAACCTCAGAACAGTCTGTATTATACTTGTCAAAAATCAGTTTGGTTGATTGCGATGTTCAGGTAAATTTGAGAATGGTTTTGAAAAATTCTTCTCATGGAAAGTTGATTAGGGCCCAACTTATTAGAAAAACACGCACTTATGGTTCACATTACTAGAATTATGGTACATTATTTCTTTCCAAACGTGGATCAGATATCGATATGTGTTATTGAAACTTAATTAGGGCTGTTCATAATTTTTTACAATTGAAAAAAATATATGTAAAACATTGGAATAAATTTTTACTGTTGTTGTAGCGGCAAGTCTAATAATGTGTGGTTGGAGCTTCTAGTTACTTAAAAGTTTTTTTTTTTTTGTTTTTTTTTCTAAAACGAAAAACAGGCATGAGTTTGTTCGCAGAATACTAGTATAAGTCTGGTTTCCAACAAACTAGTATGATTTCGTTTTCAAATTATTTACTAGTAATTATCAGAATTTTTGCATACCGGTCTACCGATTCCCTGCAGGATGGCGTTGATATTGTTTGCTTGTTTTACAAACTAAAATGAATGTAGCCGTTGTTGGTTTTGTGTTTCTGTTAGCAAAATACGGATCAGCATAATTGTTTGCTTCCACGTCACATACACACATATATGGTACACACGCACACGCACAAAAAATGCCTATCGTATTGCGTTTGCTTTGGTTAGAATTGAAATTTATATGCATACACGCGTTTTTATGTGTATTTGTGCGCATTATTTTCTCTTTAAATGAAAACAAGCGCTAGATTTTCTTTGCCACAAAAACTAAGTTACAGCTTTTTGAGCTCTTTGGGTAGGCAAAAGTGCATTTGTATCTACAACTGACTAACCCACTCGCTGACAGGTTATGTGCGATGAAACGCTATTTTTATTGGTAAAACATTTCGACACTTGTCGGGTAGATATCTACACATTTTTTGGTATTTTTAAGTCTAAAAAAAAAAAAAAAACAAAAGAAAAGTACAAAAAAAAATTCTCATATAAAATAGTTTCCGGTATTCCGCCAACTAACTCGCCGTCGTTTATTGCTTTGCTCTCAAATATTGTATGTATGCACATAGTTAGTTGGTTGTTCATGTTTTTATGCTTGAGTACAGCGCATATTCCTGCATCCTGTGTATCCTGCCAGTTACTTTAGCCTATACACAGCGGAATGCTGAGTGCGCTAAATAATTTTTAGTTTCTTTATGCACCAGTTTTTTTATTTTTTCATATTTTTTTTAGCCATGTTGTTTATGCCTTGTTCGTTTAAACTTTTGTTTGTTGACTTAAACTTCGTGAATGCGCGCTACGGATGCAGAAGCATACATAAATCGTTCAGCTTGTTTAAGCTTAGAAAATTCCATTTTATAATGTTTTAATGGTGTGGGATAAACAGCTCTTTTAATTGTGCTACATTTTTAATACTTTATATATTATATTATTTATATTAAATACTGCTTTTAGTTCACGCTTTTTTACTTACAGCGGAACTTGTTTTGTATGTGTATAATAGCTGTGAGTGTGTGCAGTATTATAGTACTAATGGGTTTAGAATTTTAAAAAATGTTAAAACTAAAATTTTCTATCATCTGTCTATTAACTTATCATATTAATGAATTCAATTTCAATTAAAGGCAGATTAAGCGGTTTAAGCTTTTAGCTCTATGAGATTGTTTAATATTTTTTATTAATTTATTTATAATAATACAATACAATCCTTAAAGCAAGAAACCCATTTCATTAATATTTCAAATTTATTCTTAGAGGTAAACAATTATTTGACGCAAACACATACACATATATGTATAAACAGGGTTTTCCAGAAAGAAGTTTTATTTTTTAATTTAAAAAAAAAATTGACATTGTAAAGACTAGGATATGTCATTAATAATTGAAACAATATTAGGGCACATCGCCAAATGCCCTTAATAGCTCCACAAATTCCACCTTGGTGGTTTTGAATCGACGTTAGCTTATTGGCGTATACTTGATCTTTCACGTGGCCCCAAAGGAAGAGGTTTCAAAGTGTTAAATCACAAAATATCGGTGTTATATTGCAATCACCTCTTCGGTAGATAACACGATCCGGCCACTTTTCGCCTAAAGGATCGATGGTTCGCTGTTCGTGTGGCATGTACCGCCGTCTTGTTAAAGTAAACTTCTGTGTTAACTGAGCTTTATAAGCCTTAAGACCGAAACACCATTTTTCCCACCAATTCCTATTTTGCGATCCGGCAAGTAGCTTCACCTCCGAATGAAAAATGTTTCAGTTTTGGGAACCCTTTTTCTCAGGTTTCCACCATTTTTATAGTGAATTTTAATAATTTAAATGCGTTGTTGAAGCCTGTATCATTTCACTTTTTATTACTGGCGTAGTTGACACTTGTCAAATGTCAAAAAATTACAGCTTCGAAAGTCACATCTTCCGGAATAGCAGCCTACTGATAACAACACCTCTTATTGGAAAACCCTTTATACATAATTTGTAGTGACTGAAGCGATTTTCGTTAGAAATCCTCCTAAAGTTTGTTGTATTGATGTTGCTGAAATCAAATGGAGGGTTTTATTAAGGAGCTTTGATTAACGTGTCAGAAATACAGTTCGAGGGCTTGACACTCCCTGCCGACAGGCGACCGGAAAAAGACGATTAGTTCTATGGCCTTTCGAATGGTGGTACGCAGTGGCTATTGTGGTCCATATATGATGAAGTGCCCCTTCATTCAAATAGTTTCCGTGAATGACCTTACCGTTCCGTCTGTTGACCCAATTCTTCAACACATTCTTGTATAAGTGGTTCCTGATGTCTGCAAAGGTGACTTTAATTTCGCGATTCAAGTCACGAATGGTCGCTGGATGATCGGTCCGACAATTATCTTTAACGGCTTCCACCAAAGTATAGTCCAACAAAATCAAATCGCAACTGCAGGACGGCAAATTGACATCGCCGTTTTGGCTAATAACGCGATTTTGATGAGCTGAGTGGTACGTGGCAGTATATTGTTAAAGCCACTTATCAATATATTATTCTCGTCAACAATTGAAAACACTTAACAAGGCAAGAAAACGACCGGCCACTTCTTCTTCGCATCGAAAAAAAGTAAAAAGAAAAATGATACCGCCGGTACACAAGGTTACTTGTGGCTTTCTGAGCACCAAAAGTGAAAGTTTCACTTGCCGCCATGGTGAAAATGAGCATTAATCGAAAAAGGTAATTTTTTGGGATAGAGGCTCATGTATAATACCAAGGGATTTTTGGCACATTGAGCGAAGCGAAATCGTGTTTATGCAAAATCGTGTGCAAATCAAAGTATTTATTTTATTGGTGCAAAATGCCTTCAGATAATGACCCTGATACCTTTTTGGGGACGATTCACTATGCTTATCGTCAACATCGAATTAGCTTGAAGTGAAGGGTTGTGTTTGATTATCAATCTTATGTAAAAGGCCCCATCGAGGGGTTTATTACCGAAATTATTTTCGCTTAAGGAACGGCAAAAAATAATTGCTCCCTTATACATATAAATTATATATTAGTTTAAATGTTTCTCATACCTTTCCGGTCTTATTTATTAAGCAAATTATATGTTTTCTCTTTTTAGTGCAAAAGGAAGGCGGAACACAATTGAAGTTAATTATTGAATTTCCCAACGACGTCAGAGCGCTTATGAAACCAATGAGGTAATTAAAGAATTTATGCATATACACACGCACAAATATTTTAAAATAAGAACTCCTCTTAAGCGTCAAAATATTGCGGTTATCAGATATGGAATTACCAATTTTATATTATAAAGAAGTAGAACAGATTTCCACAACACAGTCAGTATCAGAATTAATGCTTTTGAGGCCGCAACGTTTATTGGATACCCTTGGCAAATCACACCGAACATATTTTAATCACGTGGACACAACAGAATTTGTGTAACTCACAGCAACACGTGTCCCTGCCATAGTTTAACGGTTATCTCTCGTTTATGGCTATGGCTCATCTCACAGCTTAATGAATGTACGTATGTGCGCATGCTCATTCAAGTGCGTAATTCATACGCCATGCTGCATGACAATATGTTGCCTGCAGCTATTGGTTGTTCTTGTTGTGATTGATTGAAATGGGAGGAAGAACAATTTTAATTGCTGGTGATAGCAATTTATTGCAGCTACGTTTGCTTTGCAATCGGCGTAAGTAATAAAAGCCGTATTGGGTTGGTAGGATTGGAGGGGTACTGTTTCGTGACTGACAAGTTCAAGGTGTGTTGCACAATGGTTGAAGGAAAGTAAGTGATGAACGCATAAAATAAAAAAAAAATAAAATAAAATAAAATAAAATAAAGTAAAATAAAATAAAATAAAGTAAAATAAAATAAAATAAAATAAAATAAAATAAAATAAAATAAAATAAAATAAAATAAAATAAAATAAAATAAAATAAAATAAAATAAAATAAAATAAAATAAAATAAAATAAAATAAAATAAAATAAAATAAAATAAAATAAAATAAAATAAAATAAAATAAAATAAAATAAAATAAAATAAAATAAAATAAAATAAAATAAAATAAAATAAAATAAAATAAAATAAAATAAAATAAAATAAAATAAAATAAAATAAAATAAAATAAAATAAAATAAAATAAAATAAAATAAAATAAAATAAAATAAAATAAAATAAAATAAAATAAAATGAAATGAAATGAAATGAAATGAAATGAAATGAAATGAAATGAAATGAAATAAAATCAAAAAGTAAAAAACATAATAAAATTAATATAAATAGAATTAAATAAAACAAAATGAAATGAAATGAAATTAAATTAAATTAAATAGAATAAAAGTAAATAAAATAAAGGAAGAGAACAAATTAAGAGGATTTAAAAATATATAATAACTGTAAAGTATCAATTCAATACTTCTTCTTTCATTACAGATTTCCACGCGAACAACAGACGCTACCAAATCACTTCTACTTCACGGACTATGAGCGGCATAACGCTGAGATTGCGGCTTTTCATTTGGATCGGTGAGTAGGAAAATCGAAAGTTATTTAATATGTATTATTTTCATGCACTTTAATGAAATCCTGGGACTTTTTTTATTTTGTTTTTGAGATGTTTAAACTTTATTCCCTTATTTACCTTTTATACTCTTGTGCATTAGTGTGGGAAATTTTAATTACTTCCTTTATATCTTTATTTAAATGAAACAACTTTCCCTTAATATTAATTTTGCATTCAAGCAATTCGATGGTACATGTACCAAACAATTTTCATTCATTTGTTATTCACTTATCTTTACTCTACATCCTTTTTTTAATCATTCTTTACTCATATCTGTATTAACTCTTACTATCTACCTTCTTCGTTAATTGAATTCTACTTATGCAATTTTACACATTTACAATATATGCGTTATCTCTCTGAAATTGAAATGAGTTCGCCTTGGCGTATGCGTAACAAATTTCAGTTTCTTTTAATTGTTGCGAAATTTTTGAATTTCCTTTTGCCCACCCATGCAAATAATAAAGCAAATATTTTGGATTCTATAAAAGTAGTATCGCTATAAATTTTTTTTCCAATTGTTTGATGTATCCTCCAATTTTAATACTATTGAGTATGAACAAATACATTTATTGATGTTTACGTAACAATATGCCTTTGCTCTGCCTATAATGTTATGCTTCATTTCCCTTTTATTTTAAGTTACCATTTAATTCCCACTATCACTTTAATACCATGTTTCAATACGTTTACTACTAACAGGGTAATGGTTGTCTAATTTTTTCAACATGAATCACGATTTTAAGACAAGCAAGTATACATATGTAATGCCAGAGAAGATATGTAGACAAGCATAAGAGACATTGTATACCTCATTGCTTGTCACTAGCTGCATTTTGTTTGCACTACTATGCTTTATACATTCTTCTTGCATCGTGTGCTAAAAAGTAACTGTTTTCTCCATACTTGGCAATGTTGCCAATTTTCGCTGTAAAAATTTGCTACTGCTGTAATTCTAGGGTATTAAATTTTTTTTTGAATTCAACTCATTGTTAGAAGTGTAAATATATTACAGTATTGTCATCTTTTTTGTTTGAAAATTTTTTTTACTTAAAACAATGTTGCAAATTTTCGCTGTGAAAATTTACCGTTGCCGTTTGTTTTTTAATTTAACTCATTGTAATAAGTGTAATTTTTTTGCAGTATTGTAATCTCTTCATCTTAAATGAATTTACTTCACAATGTTGCCAAATTTCGTATTAGAAATGAATGCTTTTCGTTCTTGCTTAGTGTTTTTAGTTTTTAACCTCAGTGTCATTAATTTTTAGTGTTAACGGACTTCGTTAGCGGAACTCGATATGTTCCATTTTATTTTTTAGTATGGAATTTTTCATTAATGCTCTTCATTATTATGCTACTTCGTAGAATAATACTCTTTTCAAAGTAATTTAAGTATTTCGAAAAGTCTATTCGAAGAACTCTCTTTATTAAATTCGTTAGAAAAAGTGTTTTGGAGATTTCATACCTCATTTAAATTGCGGTTTCCTTTCACCGTGCGGTATTTTCATATGTACCTTCTTTTCGTATAGAACAACAACACAAAATGTTAACCTCATTGGACCCCAAATACCCTCTTTGGCATAAAATCATGTTTTGTAACAGCAATCCTTAATTTTCTTTTTCTTTTTCGTAAACATTTCTTGTGAAATATTACTTACAACACATATGTTATGTAATAGACATACTCACACATCAGCATTCTACAAGCACTTCACACACCGCAGGAACATTTAATTCATTTATTTGCCGCACGTTCACTCAACTCAGGCATTCCACTTTGACATTTCTTTTTAATTTCACTCACAATCTCATTGCGGCTTTTTACAACGCTTCTCTGCTTACAATTTGTTTTCAGAAAACAAAAGGCAAGCAACTGCTACTAGAGTGTAGTTTCATTCTTCGTTTTCACTCAACTCAACATTTGTCCATTTGCAATTGTAGAACATGCGCTTATCCGTCGTACCATTACATTATACAATACTTTTTATTGCCCTCGCACCGGCATTTAATGTCTTTCTTGCACTTTACATTTTTTCCTTTTTAATTACTTTCTTTATTTTTTAAACATGCACACAATTTTATACATATAGATAATTATTTTATTGTGTTTTCCTTTTCTTCTGTTTCTTCTGCTTTTCCTTTATTTACAGCATTTTGGGTTTCCGTCGCGCCATGCCCGTCACCGGTCGTCTGCTGAATATTACAACAGAAATTTATCAAGTGGCCGATGACAATTTATTAAGGACCTTCTTTGTCTCGCCTTCGTCGAATTTGTGTTTCCACGGCAAATGTTCGTACTACTGTGACACTGGACATGCTGTTTGCGGCAATCCAGATATGTTGGAGGGTTCATTTGCTGCTTTCTTGCCGAGCTACGAGCAGACGGGACGCAAGGTGAGTTAAATATATGCATTCTGTGGAAGTTTTGAGTGTGTGTGTGTGTGTGTGTGATTTAAATTAATATGGTGGTTTAAATAATTTTCGAATTGTATTATTTTGTGCTTGTAGCATGTTCTCCCATTGAGTATTACGCATGTTTTTTTCTTAATTTATTAATTATTTTTATACTTATTTCTACAATCGGTAGAGTATGCTTATTTACATATAATTTTAAAATAATTTTATTCAATTTTTATACTCACCACAGATTGGTTCCTACAACATTCCCATTTCTTATGTTAATAAAAAAAATCATATTGAAAAGTTTCTTGACCACATCAAATTTATGGGGTTTTCTTTTAGGATTGATTATTAAGTTTTATATCTGAAAAATTTACTGGCTTTCCGATTTCGGTGATTTTCGACGTCAATTTCGCACAGTGAATTTCACTCTTTAAATCCTTTTCTGATGAATTTTTGACCCAAAACTTCACATTTCGTTAATTTTCAGTACCAATATATATTTCAATATATTATATTTATATATTTCATGCTTTTAGACGTTTTTTTATCCCACTGGTTCCGACAATTTATCGTTTTAATTTAATACTTTAAATTTACAACTTTTTACTTCTCAAGCTAATTTTATTAAGATATTTGCTATCCTTTTAAAAATACTAATCTCGAGTTTTGGTCACCATATTACTGGCAGTTTTTCAAATTAAAATAAATCCTTTTTCAAAACGAAATAATTAATTTTTCAAATTAAATTCATTATTTATTCAAATAAACGTTATAATTTTTCAAATTAAATTAACTAGCTTTTCAAATAAAAATAATTAGTTCATATTAAAATCACTAATTTTACAATTTAGAGTAGTTATTTTTCATATTTATAAACATGACATTTTTTAATAAAAATCATTAATAATAATATTAATACATATCTTCTTTATCGAAATCAAATAGGTTTAGTTTTCAAATTAAATTAATTTGTTTTTCAAATGAAAATTACTAATTTATAAAATTAAAATTTTCAAATTTAAATAATTAATTTTAAAAATCAGAGTATTTATTTTGCATATTTACAAATATAAAATTTTTAAATAAAAATCATTAAATGTCATATTATTATATATTAAAATCCAAATCAAAAAAGTTTAGTTTTTAAAGTAAATCAATTCGTTTTTCAAATGAAATTTACTAAGTTTAAAGATTCAAATTTTCAAAACGAAATAATTAATTTTAATAATTAATATTTCAAATAAAATAATTTATTTTTTAAGTTAAAATAATTATTTTTTCAAATTAAAATAATAATTTTTTCTAATTAGAATAATATATTATATTATATTCTTAATTAAAGTAATTAGTGTTTCAAATTAATTTTACTAATTTTTCAAAATTAATGTAGTTAGTCTTCAAATTAAATTCAAAATTTTTGAAATTAAAATAATTATCTCTTTGACTTAGAGTAATGCATTTTTTAAATTAAAGTAACTACTTTTTCAAATTAAAATAACAATTTTTTCTAATTAGAATAATTTATTATATTGTATTTCCAATTAAAGTAATTAATGTGTCAAATTAAATTTACTAATTTTTCAAAATTAATGTAGTTAGTCTTCAAATTAAATTCAAAATTTTTGAAATTAAAATAATTATCTTTTTGAATTAGAGTAATGAAATTTTTTAAATTAAAGTAACTACTTTTTCGAATTAAAATAATAATTTTTTTAATTAATGCACTGGTTTTCCAAAGAAAACAGTAATTTTTTAAAGAAAGAATTCATTAAAAAAAAAAATAGTTTCTCAAAAAAAAAAAAATAGTTTCTCAAAAAAAAATATTTTTTTTTCTAAATAAATTCAGTATATTCTGTAAATAAAATGATTATATTGAAAAAAAATAAAAAATAAAAAAATATTTTTTCTAAATTAAAGTAATTAAATTTTCAAATTAAATTTATAATTTTCAGATTAAAATATTTATTGTATTGAATTAAAATAATTACCTTTTTAAACTAAAATTATTAAGTTTTCAAATTAAACTCGTGGTTTTTTTTTTCAAATTAAAATATTTATTTTTTAAAATCAAATTAGTAGTAACTTTTTCAAATTAAATTATTTTTTTTAGCAAATTTTTCATAATTTGGGGTGGGGGAATGTCAGGGACACGTGACCACTAAGTACAGGCACAAGCACATCTTTAAAGGGACTTCTATGAAGGCGATTAAATGAACATTTTGTTTAAATAATGAATTTTTTTTTTGATTTTAGGGGTCACAAATGATAATTTTTAATAAATTATTTTTCCGAATATGATGATTGGAAAAAACTCAACGTTGTATTACGTGTAAGAAGCTTTCACATTTATAAACCAAAACTTCAAACGCTGAATAATCATCGGTGTTTTAATTAAGATTTACTTAAAAACTCCAAACATCTAAACAATTTTTAATTTCCATATAGCAGACTTACGATAAAATTGTTTTGAAATTTGCTCTTAATTTTCAATTTTTATTTTTAACTAAAAGGGCAAATAAAATAGTAATATTTTCTCTAATAATAAGATGATTATTTTTCGCAATGAATTACACGAATATATTGTAATTTTATTACTGTTTTAAATAAATATGTGTTGCAACAAATTTCAAACTTAAATAAAGCAAAGGTGCAACAAATGCAAATAAAAAGCTCAAAGTAAAAGGCAGCAGCTAGTACAAAAGATGTTGAAAACAACACAAAAGGAAAACAGAATAAAACAGAGAAAACACCAATGTTTTTGTCAACAAATCTAAGTAATGTTCAAAACAATAATAATAATCCACTAAGGAACGCTTCCGCTGGCGCTGGCCTCACAGTGCTATTCTCCTCCACTCTGCGCCATTTGTTGCTTCCGCTGACAGTGGCGTTGTCGCCGTTTGCTTTATAAGCATTTCCTGTGCAAAATAATTTAACTACACAAACCTGCGCTCTCCACTCCCTAGCTACCTTTGCTGTGTGTGTTCGCACATAAATAAGCACAAAAAAAAAGAAAAAAATCACAAAAAAAAGTTTAAAATTAATCCTAAGCTTGCATAACAAGAGGGTATACACAAAGAAAAAAGCGAGAAATGGTCGGTTGATTGTTAAAAGTGAAATATTTGTATGTGTGTATATGTTATAAAAATGAGTAATAAATAGAGAAGAACAACAAGAGAAAAAACGGCTACAAAATAGCCTTAAAACAGAATTATTTTAGTACTAAGTGAGGAAAATCAAAGCAACAGCATGTAAATACGAGCATTGTTGTAATAAAATCTACAACAAAAAAAATTACTGGGTTATCCATTTTGTGGTTTCGAAAGTAAACGTAAATAAAATGTATTTAAAATAACTTTTTTTTATGAATTTATTTTTAATTATAAAGTTCCATCCATTTGAGCTAATTTTCGACCACATTTTAATGCACATTGGACGGTATCTTAGCCATAACTTCACGAATGTTGCTCAAAAGTTAAAAGTTTCTCCGCATAAACATGGTCTTGCGCGAAACCCCACAAAAATAAATCCAACACTGTCAAATCGCACGATCTCTGTGACCAATTAACATCGCCAAGACGCGCCATGAAAATTTCCACCACATTAAAGCCATATTCGTTCGTGTGGTGTGGCATTTTGCTCTATCTTGTTGAAAACGCATATTGTCCTTGTCGTTTTTCTCAATCGCAGGCAAAAAAAAAACAAAAAAATCGGTTACCATATGGCCATAACGCTCCGAAGTGACAGTGACAGTCTCGCCCATTGTCGTTATCAAAGAAGAAAGGTCCAGACACACTTCCAGACCAAAGAGCGCAGCAGACGGATTATTATTATTATTTATTTATTTTTTTTTTGATGTAGTGACTTTCCTTTAATTATTTGTGGATTCGTGAAACCTCAAATGCGACAATATTTGCGCTTGTTTCCGTATCCCACGAGTGAGAAATGTGCCTCGTGGCTGAAGAAAATATTTTTTCGAAAAATCGCCGTCCACTGCTTATTGAACGCGTTGTGCGGTTGTTAAGCGATCTGTTTTAATAAATGTCTGACTTTTAACTAAAACAAAACAGGTTAGGTTATGTCAAAACACAGCACTATACCTGGTTGAAACCACGAATTTGATAACCCTATATATATTCGTAATAACTAAGCGTAAAAAAGTTTAGCGTGCAGCTTACGGCGGAGACATTGTTTACTCGTACTTTTCTATTGTTTGCCCTCAATATTAGTTAGTTTGCTGCCTTTGCTTCTCCCTCTCTTCCACTCTTCCACTCTGCCTCTCTCTCTCCCTCTCTCATTTTCTCTCAGTACATCTCTTTTACAACCACTACTTTCATTGTAAATATTATCCTTTTTTACATTCCATCATTCCTCCCTACTTTATTTTCTTCTGTCTGCCTCGTGTTCCGTTTATTTCTATTTAGAGTTTCTTAAAAGCTAAAGCTTTCAACTTGAGGTTCTTAAGGGCGTAAAAGCTCAAGCGACTGGTCAAAGGCAAATAGTCGAAATGCATTCAAGTTGCCTCTTAAGTATTTTTATTTTTTTTTTTTTTGCCTTTTGTCGGCATTATTTTTACAAAGTTTTCTTTTGTAACGGTGTTTTTGTTTCGTTTTTCTTATTTATTGTTTTTTTTTCGCATTCTGCTTAAGTGCCATATAATTGAATGAAAACATTTAACTAAAGTTAATCTTAAATCAAGCTCCTTTGAGGTTAAGCCGCCACTTGGTTAATTAAGACGGAGGCTGAACAGGATTTGTTTTCTTTTTTTTATTGTTGGATAAATTTTTAATGTAGAATAAGAAATGTTCTTTTGATTTTTTATGGGCTTATTGATGATTAGTCGGCTGGAGTTGGTAATATATATGTATTATGGATTTGCGATCTACTCTTAAAGTCAGCTCAGTTCGCCTCTATAATTGGTCAAAAAGTATATACCATATGTATGTAAATATGATGAAAGATAAAAAGTATTTTTAAGCTTCAGCGACCCAAACAGGTCAGAAAACCTCGACACTACACCCCGATCAGTCAGTATAATAGAAGAGCTGCTCTCACCTTCAATATACAAGTAGTATCTATACTACGAGTGAAAGAGCATCTTGGTAAGCTGTGAAAACCATATCAGCTGGGATGCTACCGAAGTAATCACCCCAACAGACCCTTACTTGAAGCCGAGCTACCACCTAGGCACATCAGGAAGTGAGTACTTCATTAGAAGGACTGCCTTCAGCACCATGTACAATAGCTGCTGGATAGGACGGCTAATCGACTGGCTATGAAGCCCATCCTCTTGAAATCTCTGCCAGGGAACGCCGTTTCCGGAGTCAGACCACCACCCATTGCAAGCGAAGAGCTTGAGCTGCCTCGAGAGTCCCGCATAATACTGCCACAATTAAAGTCTGGATAATGTAGTCGACTTAATTCCTACCAATCCAGACTTGACCTCCATATACCTAACGTATGTTCCGCATGTAATGAGACCTCGCATGACTAACTTTCTCTTTGCAAACCTACTCTTCTAACCCCCCTGTCTTTTTGGTCCGAACCCGTCCGTGTCCTGGATATCCAGTGAGATGAGCTCGATTTCTTAAGACGGATCTTACCTGCTCCTAAACGGGAGCTACAACAACAATAAAGTGACTTTTGTTGTTTGGCTTTGTTAGTCCAGATTCTCAGAGTTCTTAAAATCTCTTCTGAGCTCAATTTGGCATGTTTTTATAAATCCAGCTTGTATTGAAAGACATTCTAAATACATAATGCTAATTGAACTTTTAGTGTCGTTCGGCAAGGTGGTTAAGATTTTAAATACAATAAGGAACAGCTTTTTCCATTGTAATTGTTGTAGATGGTGTGGTTTCTTATGCTGACCTTTACTTCCACACATTTTGCAATCACAGCCATTCAATGGTGAACTAGAGAGCGAACTCTGTACCTCTTCTCATCTACAAATACATACGTCATATGTATTACACTGGCTAACTTTTGTCCCTCTTCCTCAACAATATTTACTCAGTTTCAATTGCTTACCTGTATTTAAAATCTTGGCAAAAATGTATGAACTTCCTTTTTTACTCCTGGCCAACGCCAACAGCTAGAATTTAAATTGCAAAAGTGATTTACAATGCGCCAGTCAGCAAAGTTTGCACAAAACTCAGATTCGCAGCAGCCAAAGAAGTTTTCCGTAGCATTTCTACCAACTTTACTCGCTGACTATCATTTGCGCAGCGTGTACAGAACAATATACACGCATATATACATACATTGTCGAATTAAGTGCAATAAAATGCCCTGCGAGCATGAATATTTTTTACTCAGTGTGAGTATTTTAAATTTGTGTTTGTTGCTATAACATTTTTTTTCGGAGGGATTTAGTGCTACACTGGCTGAGATGACTGCTCTTACCTGTCGGCAGCGTCGGCGACGATGATGTTGAAAGCAATTGAGAATTTTCTTTCTGCATTTTATTTTTGCTGAAGCATTCTTTATTCTTCAGAATTTCGCTTTGATATTCATACCGCTGCTTTTCAGTTTGACTTTAATTTGATTTCTTTTTTATTCAATTTTGTTGGCTCGGTTTTATCATTTTTTTTTAAATATTGGGTATTTTTTTTATAATTTTTTAAAGTTCCCAACATAAGTCGATGGCGGCATACTACATTATGGAATAAATATAAATATAAATATAAATATAAATATAAATATAAATATAAATATAAATATAAATATAAATATAAATATAAATATAAATATAAATATAAATATAAATATAAATATAAATATAAATATAAATATAAATATAAATATAAATATAAATATAAATATAAATATAAATATAAATATAAATATAAATATAAATATAAATATAAATATAAATATAAATATAAATATAAATATAAATATAAATATAAATATAAATATAAATATAAATATAAATATAAATATAAATATAAATATAAATATAAATATAAATATAAATATAAATATAAATATAAATATAAATATAAATATAAATATAAATATAAATATAAATATAAATATAAATATAAATATAAATATAAATATAAATATAAATATAAATATAAATATAAATATAAATATAAATATAAATATAAATATAAATATAAATATAAATATAAATATAAATATAAATATAAATATAAATATAAATATAAATATAAATATAAATATAAATATAAATATAAATATAAATATAAATATAAATATAAATATAAATATAAATATAAATATAAATATAAATATAAATATAAATATAAATATAAATATAAATATAAATATAAATATAAATATAAATATAAATATAAATATAAATATAAATATAAATATAAATATAAATATAAATATAAATATAAATATAAATATAAATATAAATATAAATATAAATATAAATATAAATATAAATATAAATATAAATATAAATATAAATATAAATATAAATATAAATATAAATATAAATATAAATATAAATATAAATATAAATATAAATATAAATATAAATATAAATATAAATATAAATATAAATATAAATATAAATATAAATATAAATATAAATATAAATATAAATATAAATATAAATATAAATATAAATATAAATATAAATATAAATATAAATATAAATATAAATATAAATATAAATATAAATATAAATATAAATATAAATATAAATATAAATATAAATATAAATATAAATATAAATATAAATATAAATATAAATATAAATATAAATATAAATATAAATATAAATATAAATATAAATATAAATATAAATATAAATATAAATATAAATATAAATATAAATATAAATATAAATATAAATATAAATATAAATATAAATATAAATATAAATATAAATATAAATATAAATATAAATATAAATATAAATATAAATATAAATATAAATATAAATATAAATATAAATATAAATATAAATATAAATATAAATATAAATATAAATATAAATATAAATATAAATATAAATATAAATATAAATATAAATATAAATATAAATATAAATATAAATATAAATATAAATATAAATATAAATATAAATATAAATATAAATATAAATATAAATATAAATATAAATATAAATATAAATATAAATATAAATATAAATATAAATATAAATATAAATATAAATATAAATATAAATATAAATATAAATATAAATATAAATATAAATATAAATATAAATATAAATATAAATATAAATATAAATATAAATATAAATATAAATATAAATATAAATATAAATATAAATATAAATATAAATATAAATATAAATATAAATATAAATATAAATATAAATATAAATATAAATATAAATATAAATATAAATATAAATATAAATATAAATATAAATATAAATATAAATATAAATATAAATATAAATATAAATATAAATATAAATATAAATATAAATATAAATATAAATATAAATATAAATATAAATATAAATATAAATATAAATATAAATATAAATATAAATATAAATATAAATATAAATATAAATATAAATATAAATATAAATATAAATATAAATATAAATATAAATATAAATATAAATATAAATATAAATATAAATATAAATATAAATATAAATATAAATATAAATATAAATATAAATATAAATATAAATATAAATATAAATATAAATATAAATATAAATATAAATATAAATATAAATATAAATATAAATATAAATATAAATATAAATATAAATATAAATATAAATATAAATATAAATATAAATATAAATATAAATATAAATATAAATATAAATATAAATATAAATATAAATATAAATATAAATATAAATATAAATATAAATATAAATATAAATATAAATATAAATATAAATATAAATATAAATATAAATATAAATATAAATATAAATATAAATATAAATATAAATATAAATATAAATATAAATATAAATATAAATATAAATATAAATATAAATATAAATATAAATATAAATATAAATATAAATATAAATATAAATATAAATATAAATATAAATATAAATATAAATATAAATATAAATATAAATATAAATATAAATATAAATATAAATATAAATATAAATATAAATATAAATATAAATATAAATATAAATATAAATATAAATATAAATATAAATATAAATATAAATATAAATATAAATATAAATATAAATATAAATATAAATATAAATATAAATATAAATATAAATATAAATATAAATATAAATATAAATATAAATATAAATATAAATATAAATATAAATATAAATATAAATATAAATATAAATATAAATATAAATATAAATATAAATATAAATATAAATATAAATATAAATATAAATATAAATATAAATATAAATATAAATATAAATATAAATATAAATATAAATATAAATATAAATATAAATATAAATATAAATATAAATATAAATATAAATATAAATATAAATATAAATATAAATATAAATATAAATATAAATATAAATATAAATATAAATATAAATATAAATATAAATATAAATATAAATATAAATATAAATATAAATATAAATATAAATATAAATATAAATATAAATATAAATATAAATATAAATATAAATATAAATATAAATATAAATATAAATATAAATATAAATATAAATATAAATATAAATATAAATATAAATATAAATATAAATATAAATATAAATATAAATATAAATATAAATATAAATATAAATATAAATATAAATATAAATATAAATATAAATATAAATATAAATATAAATATAAATATAAATATATTTAATAAAGTAAGGTATTTATTTGTTTTTAATTTTTTTTTATTCTATTATAAGTCATTTTATTTTATTTTACTAATTTAATTTATTTGATTTTAGTTTATTTAATTAATTTAATTAATTTTATTTTATTTTATTTGATTTTGTTTTGTCTTATTATATATTTTTGTTTTCATATTTTTTATACTTTAATTTATCTATTTTATTTTGGTTAGTTTTATTTTATTTTATTTTGTTTTTTGGTTTTAATTCAATTTAATTTTTTTTTTTGCCCCTTTTTTATTTTTAAAATTCCTTTGACGACTGCTATCCGTGGCAGTGATGTACGCAACTACTACTAAATGTACTTTCAAAAAAATCTATGCTACACCTGTTAAATCTTAAGACTGTCACTTAGTTGTCACGCAGCCGCATCAGTGCAGCTTAACTCTTAAGCCGCTCACATTTAATGAAACCGGATTAGTAATGCTGTGGTATACGAAATATAAGTGCTCTTCTTTTATTACACCATTTTGCAGCATTTTCAGAAATTCGTTTTTTTTTCGTTTTTCCCCATTTCTCCTGGTACCTTTTACTCTTTTAAGTAAATAACTCATTAATATTTAACTATGCAGAAGAGCTGAAACTTTACCTTGCTATTTGGTAGCTCTCTCTTTTTTTAGTTATGCCTTAATTATGATTACTTATTTACTTTGTTTTCACTTGTTTTCTCTTTGTCCACTTTTTACAGGTTTGGCGGCATCCTTGGCGACGTTCATATCATAAACGTAGGAAGGCTCAGTGGGAAACAGATTCCAATTACTGCTCCATTGTAAGTAGAGAAAGCGTTGAGACCTCTGAATTTTTCTATAAAAAAAGCGAAAAAGTTACTTTCTTAAGTCTCTGGTAAAGTCTTATTTGGTAATTATTTATTATTTTCGAAGCAATTACGCAGGGAAAGACGAAATGGGTTTCAATGAAAGTTTTTAGTCAAATTTAGTTTTGTTTCTTTTTCCAAGCTGCTAATGGTTATTAAAAATGTGCGAAAAAGAAAAAATTAAATTGTTTTTTAAACTTTCAGAAAGTGTTGTTCATAGTGCTTTGACGCATTTGCTTTGCAATTATGAGTCAAAGAAAAACGTTTCTAGTGGTTCCTTGGTAATTAATAGCTTTTTAAAATTATTGAAATGTAATTCTTCCAAAGAGAATATTATCAATCAAAACATCTAATTGTTCTTCTGACACGAAAATCTAGTAGCTTCATAAAAAACTCCTGATTTAATTCCGTCTACCAGAAAAGACGGACCACAACATAATTTTCACTGGCTTCACGAACTACTACTTCGCGGATAGGAACCAATTTTTTTTATAAGCATGGTCGGGTAAGGAAGTTACTCATAGGAACTGGGGATTAGCAAGTCCTTTCGCCACTATAGTGCCCACGGTGTGATCGTGCTCTCGATGAATTGTATCTTCTCGGGGAAGTGTAACAATAAAAGGAGATATAGAGACGTGGGAGAGCCTGAGGCAGACATAAAATAAAGATTTATCATAGAAAAGCAACAACCGTTCGGAGGCGGCTTAGTATAACCTGCAATTCCCCCACCTTTGTGAGCTTATGCCCAGCGTACTTCAGCTTTACCTAGCCTAACCTAATTCTATACGTACTTTTATGTTAGGAATAACATCAAGAGGATGAGCAAGCTTCTCGTCCAAAATTTTCGGTTGCAAAAAGACATTTTTATGTAATCATTAGCTTGTCGATGTGCTCATTATTAACTATAGATCTGCTGCTAGTGGAGAATTTTAATATTTTTTCTTTTTCCAAGGTCCGGGAAATACCTCCTTATGATGAAGGCCGACGTCTTCTAGA
>JAWMAG010000006.1:28640000-28680000 GCA_037013455.1 Ceratitis rosa | reverse complement strand
CTGTGTGAATTAGGCTGAAAAATGTGATAGAGGTTTTTAGCAAACGCTTCTGTTTTGCTTTCACCATTCCTACACCATAACCCATCTGAGTCTCTTATGGCGACGTTGCCTTTGGTTGGTCGTTTAAGGTACACGGTAGCTCTCCAGAGCCTATGCTCATCGTTTTTTTTAGAAAAGAACTGAAATACTGATTTTTAAAATAATGACCACTACTGGCATTCTGTGAAATTCTTTCTAGTGCATTACAAGTATGAAGCTTCCTGCTGCATGATCATACAATAGATTAACTACTTGTGAAAATGCTAGCGTGTAACACTTTAGTCCACAATCTTTTAACTTTTCCTGCTGGGTGAATTCGTGAAAACATTCTTGTTGACAGCTTTCCTTATACATATGCACACTGACACATACATATATCTCTTTTGTTCGGATGTGTTTAATGCGATTGGATTACTTCCACTTAAGAGGAAGCTGACTGGCTTCCTTCACTTGTCTTGTTTGTGCCGCAATGCCAAAATGCATTTTGCGCATTTGCAATGCAAACAAATTGTGCAGTGCATTTTGCATACTCGAATATCGGCACAGTGGGCTATAGATGAATGGGTAGATATATTAATAAAAATAATATAATTGTTGAAAGAAGTTGAGCACATGGTACTATATCCGGGGAATATGGTGCTGGACGATGGGTTTGCTCCTGTTGGGCTTCATACCGCTCTTTGGTTTCTGGATCGTACTTACAGAACCAAGATTCGTCACCTGTAGCGACTTTGTTAAAGTTGCTAGACTGACCATTTCCGAATTTGTTTAGGAAAAATTGAGCAAACTGTAATCGGGCATCTTTTTGCGACTCATTTAAAATTAATGGTACCCATCGAGCAGATTTCTTCGTGTATCCTAGATGATTATTTAATACTCGCGATACAGCCATGGCATTCAAGTTCAATTCGTTAGCAATCATTTCTTGTGTCAATTGTGGGTCTTCGTGAATTTTGGACTTCATCAGAGCTACAGTGACGTCATCAGTGAACGATTTTGGTCGACCTACTTGTTGTCTTTAAAGACGAATAACTTCTTTATATTCCCGTGAAAAATATATTGAGAGGTAAACGTTTTTCGATATCTGAAGAGGCGTTTGATGCGCTTAAAAAGCATATTTTGGAGATATCTCAATCAAGAGTGGCAAAAGTGCTTCGAAAATTGGTTGAAAGACAAAAGTCTATAGATATAATGGAGAATATTTTGAAAAACAATAAAGCGTTTTTCGATGATTGATATTTGTTTTCGTTCTCTAAGCCCGAAATATAAAAGCAAGCCTCGTATATATTGACTTTAGTAAAGCATTTGACGGAGTTAATCATATAATGCATTTTTCTAGAATCTTAGCTTAATCTTCTGCAATATATGTCTTTTTCTGAGATAATTGATACCTATATCTCGAGGTGTTCCGCACGTTAGCCATCTGAGTCTGAATCTGTTACTGTTATTTATTAATGATTTGTTTTCAGTTCTTTTCCGATAAAATTGAGCGCATTCATAAATAATTTATGTTTTTTGCTTTTAGACATATATATCTTTCTCCGTCTACAGGTTGCTTAAAACTGATAAATCTGCCAATCTTGGGAATAATTTTTTTTAGTGAACTTTTAAATGGACTGATTTGTAGTTCATTTCTCTTATTTGAAGAAGATTTTAATACCCCCATCCGGGTAATTGAATTTACTGACTCACTAAAAATATTATACCACCTTCTGTTAAGGGCTTACATGGATTTCACAGCTAAAAAAATTTTTATTCTCTTTTTGCCTTATTAATTTCTATCACATCTCGAGAGGATTATCAAATCGAACCGAATAAAAGTTTCGCATTTTTCACATTTTTCTCAAAACTTCTTGAAAATTACACAACCGGTCTTAATGAAATTCTATACAAGTCTGCGAGATACAATTCAAATAGGACAAAGGAATGTTTTTTCATTTCTATAACATATGTATTTTTTAAAAAAATGTTTAGCAAATTTCTCCAAACTTTCCATTTTTTTTTAAACTACCAAAAATCAAATTTTCACATTTTTTTATTTTTCTTTGTCCAAATTCTGGTTTATAGTATGTGCTAAAACACTTTTTTCCATTTCCGATGACACTATACGTATCATGCGTTCGACTGCCAACTAAGACAGCCCTTTCTCCGTGAAATCACGGAAATGACGTCACAATGGCGGCGAAATAATAATTATTTTCATTAGAAAATTTTGGAAACTCTTTGTCAAATATATATCTTCAAGACGAAAAATAATTAATATATTTATTTATTTTTTTTGTTTTTTTTAAAAACGGTTTTTTCCACCGAAGAAACCTGGAACCCCATGTAAACTCACTAACTTTATACTATGAGTAATCTTATATTACAGCAGACAGATGAATTTGAGTTCTTTAG
The DNA here is from genome assembly GCA_037013455.1 of Ceratitis rosa. Classification (NCBI taxonomy): domain Eukaryota; kingdom Metazoa; phylum Arthropoda; class Insecta; order Diptera; family Tephritidae; genus Ceratitis; species Ceratitis rosa. The sequence goes on along the minus strand of JAWMAG010000006.1, from coordinate 28,677,564 downwards.
TTAAGAAGTTTTGAGTCTCGACGCTTAACAAACTTTAGCTTCTCATGATATCGTGATGACGCCACTCACGTCAGTTGAACGGGAGGAGGGTAGCCTTTGGGATTATTATTATTAACATCCTCACATAGAACAATGAACAAAATGTTCCATTAGAAGTTTTTAACTTTATTCAAATATATTGTATTGTTAAACCAATATATTGAATATAAAAATTTTCTTTTTGTGCCTAAAATTAAATTACTCATAATAGGACAAATACATATACTCGTACATATACATATTTAAGTGCACTAAAACTGAAGTGCATGCATAAGCATTAATGTAAACATATTTGTATGCCCATGCATAAGCAGCTATAGCGCTTTGTCTACATTAAAATCTATATATAAGTGCTATAAACCGCGTAATTTACTTACACCGTTAAATGTACATATACCTATACGGTACTCGTATATGTATACGCTAACAGCCACGCGAGCGTGCTGAAAATTATTCATTATCCACATCCTATAGCCGGCATAATGAGACGAATTTGTAATGAAAGCATTACACATGTGAGTAAATACATACATAAAGGGTGGTTTTTTAGACATGTGGTTTTCAAGCATTTCAGGCAAGTGACCGCTGCGGGTGACATGACCAAAGAAATTTAGAGCAATTTGGGCCGTATGCCAACAATAACGCCATGAATATTCTCTTCCACGGCGTCAACCGTCTCGGGCTTCTTATCTACGTAAACAAGCGATTTCACATAACCCCACAAAAGTAGTCCGTCGGTATTAAATCGCACAATCCTGTAGGCCACGCCACAGGTCCACCACGCGAGATAATGCGCTCACCAAAAGTTTTCTGAAATACATTGATTGTTTTGTTGGCTGTATGGTATGTAGCGTCGTCTTGTTGGAACCAAAGGTCGCTTAAATCAACATCCTCCAAATAACTCTAGAGCGTTCTCCAAAGACTATAACATTATGACTTTATTTTTAAAGAAATATAGTCCAATGATTGTCTCTGCCTATAGAGCGCAAGTCGTCTTAACAATGGCTTGTAATTTATCATCACTCCAAATTCTACCAAACGTGAGCTTTATTGCTGAGCAACATTTTTTTTTGGCGAAAATCGGCATCGTTGACCATCTCACCTTGGGCCCATTCATTGAAAGTGTGGCGCGCTTGATGGTCGCGCGGCTTCAACTATTGCATGAACTGGATTTTGTAAGATCGCACACCAAGCTCCTTCTGCAAAATCTTCCATAACGCAAATGGACTCTTTCGATTCGCATTATCCACTAGAGTAAGTCTGTTGCGGTCGCCCCCGGCTGGGAATGTCCGCAAGTGAGAGCTGTCGTAAAAATTGCGGCCTTATTGGAAACCACACTCTAAAAACGAGCACCCCTTAATATGTGTACATAAATTTACATACGTGTATGTACATTACAGAGTTGCTTTCGTAATGAGGCATGCCTTGGCTGGTAAACTACACACGACACTAATTTGCGTGCACCCATTAATGTATTGATATATTCGAGCACAAATCACTAGCAGGTGCTGTACTATTACAACAACAACAACAATAACAAGAAGTAAGGAAAAAGCAATAGTTTTAGCAGCGTAAGTTTGGTCTGGCTTGTGCCAATGTACTAATACATACATATGTACGTGTATAACCACAATTGTTCATTCGCTTACAGTGGCTTCTGCACCGAGGCTAATGCTCAGTCGTCGAAGCGCATTTCCTTTATCAGCCTACTTGACTGGAAAATCCGGAGCTACATTCAAATGCGCACACACGCACACGCGCACACACACACACACCCATACGCAGTTAAATATACACAATCGCACACAGGACCTTTGTTACATTGCTGGCCGCGTTGTCTCGTTTTGGGTTTCGTCGCAAAGGCATTTACCTATGTAACTCTTGCTCGACTACCTTTTGTGTGTTTGATATGCTAAAAAATTGCTTAGTACGCTTAAAGTATTTGTTGTGTATACAATGTACAGTGCATTCATTGAAGTATTCAAACAATTATAAGCGTTACTTATGCGCCACAGAAATGCTCCAGCCTTTAATAGTGCCAGAGAGCTACATAAGCCGATAATAACATGGCTAAGCGTTAAGCGTTTGCTTTTTTGTGATTGCAGTTTGGCAATCGGCATAAAGAAAAAAAAAACAATACTTTTTTTTAATTAAATAAATACCAAATTTTAACTTTGGTGAATTGGAAATCCTCTTTGTGGTTAATTTCTAAAAAAAAAAGTCTTGTAAGTACTGAAAAACGAAAATGAAAAATAAAATAAATAAATCGAGTTGTAGGCAAAAATAAAATACACGGTGTGTCCCAAAAATAACCGAACTTTTTGTATATAAAATAGTAAAATACACATTATTTTATCTTTGAAAGTTATTATTTATTCAAAATAGGTTCCATTTGACTCAACACAACGTTTGGAACGATCAACCAGCGCATGCATAGATTTTTTTATGTCATTTATAGAAATGTTCTTCAGTACCTCGGTTACGGCTGCTTCATTTTTTTCAATTTTTTTTTTAATTTTTTAAACTTCAATTTCATTTTTTTTCCAAGTTTGACACAAAATTTTATATTTGCTCTTTGTTCCATTTTTTTTTTGGAACCATTAGCACACTTTTGGTTTTATTGAAATGGCTGTCACTTTTACATCTGTCTTCCGACTTACATGAAGTTAGATCCGTTTGAAAGAGGATGAATGTATCTTTATATAAAGTTCGGTTATTTTTGGGACACACCGTGTAAGTTTGGTTTAACTGCATTGACCTCAAATGAGCGCAAATATTTTTTTTTTCGATTCAATAAACTTTGTTCTTTTCTACATTTGTTTCCAAATCAGTGCATTATACAATAGTACCCAATGATGATTTTGGTTTTTTGTATTTATATTTATAATAATGAAAGTTTGTTTATTTAATTATTTATACTGGGCAACAACTGGTTTCAAATGAAAACTTATATCACGAGTGATGTCAGTTGATGTGGTTGCTGATCGGAGAGAGCAGCATACTTAGCCCAGAAGGCCCATTGTACTTCTCACCTTCTCAGGCAATCAAAAAAGTGATATTGTTTACGGCTGGAGGATACTTACTAAGGGCGACAGATAAGTTTATGTTTTTTATTTCTCAATATAGTCTCACTCAAATGAAATATACATTTCACATCGTGAATACAATGCCTTTATACCACTGAAAAAATATTCTTTAGATTTCTCTACCAAAGGGTAGATCCGCTTTCATCTCACTGTCGCCTGAAAGTCTTCAACCCTGGAACTTCGTTTTTGAATTTGGAAAAAGAAAAAAGTCACTGGGGCTCAAGTCCAGACGGTAGCTTCTTTAAGTCCAGTAGCTTTTAATGCAGCCCTCACAACGGGGATCATTGTCTTGTAAACAGCACACCACGCACTTACTTGTCACGATTCTTCTGTACGACTGCCTCACGCGCCTAACTCAAGAAATTTGCGTAATTCTAGTCGTTCATTATATGTTAAATACTATAATATTCCCTTGTTATACCAGAAAAAGTCGTCGTCGAAGATTATGGGGACCAATCTTCGACGACGCCTTTTCCCCATTACATTTTTTTGGTGACCTCTCCCCTTTTCTTATCCACTGCATCCGCTTCTGTTTGGATTCCATTGTATATGAAGGAGCAGAGTCCTGAAAAGCCGGTGATATCTTCTTAAAAATTTCTTCGGCGTACTTCCTATTTTACAAGGAATTTAATCATAGTGCAGTGCTTTAAATTGCAAAAATTTCCAGTTTCCACTGACATAATGTTTTTGCTTGTTCCAGGAAAGAAATTTTTTTGAACTCAATAATAAAAAGTTGTGTTATAAATACGTGTATATAATTGGCGCATTGTAACCGCTGAAGCGATTTTCGGCCTAGCATCTCCTCCAATTTGTGTCTAAGCATATTGATGATTTTCCAACAAATGGAGGAACCTACAATTTATACTAAGCCGCCTCCGAACGACTGATGGTTTTTTTATGAGGTGCTCTTATTTCATGTCAGAAATACGCTCGGAGGGGTTGACATTCCCTGTCGAGGGGCGAACGCAATTAGAAAATTTAACTTAATTTTCTACAACTTTTGGATGTTGGTCGTACCAGGACAGTGATAGAGGTAATGTTTCCCTTTTTCGTGTCTGCAGCTTCGACAAAAATCATTCGAAAAGTATTCCATTCTCCTACCGTGAAGTCCCATTAAGCAGTGCCCAGTTAGTATACCAGCTGTTGTATTGTTAATGAACCGGTCTAGTAGAATATAATCACAGGTCGAAACTAGACTAGTTTAGTCATTTTACAAGTTCTTGTGTTAGGTCATCTGGTGGTGGCATTTTTGGTGAAAGTCAGTTTCAGCATGAGTTTTGCCCTAGACAAAGGTACGTCCGCGGAGTGCGTAGAATTTCTTGTAGTTCGACTGGTCCCTTCTCTCGCTGGTTCCCTGCCAGAAAGTTGCCTGGAATATCCCAATGTCTGGACACCCAGACTACGGCTATTTTAAGCATAAATGTGTATGTAGGCGCATGATAAACATATTTATGGAGTTAAATCACTCACTCAAATGGGTGTAATAATTTATTTGAAAAATATAAATGGAAAATAAGCACACATAAAAAAAAACATTTTTTCAGCAAGAAGTTGTGCAAACACCTTTTCAATCAATAAGAAAAAATTTTAAAGTGCGCATTTGATTTAAAATCTTTGCGAATATTTTGAGATGTGTTGTATTATTGAAAGAGACTTGTTCAAGCACAAGTGTATCTTTATTTTTCGTAATCGAGCTTTTTGTTTTGCTTTTAGTATCACTAGCTAAAGCAATATGTTTCAGGCATAACAAAATAGCCGATTTTGCAATAATACTTCAAATTTTCCTATTTTAAACTTTTTTAAAATCAGTCTCTGATTTATATGAAAAACTGTCTTACAAGACATGACACTTTGCAGAAATTATTTATTTTTCTCACATATTCAGTATTACCAATATTTAGTTTAATACTTTTATAAAAAGTTATACAAATTGGTGAGACTATTTTTTCTCTTTTAGTTTGCATATTAACTTGTCCCATATGCATGAATAGCTTCTGTAAAAATTTAAATACAAGCTGGTACAGTAACTACGCCTATAAGTATACATCGATTTTAAACTTAACAGGTTTTGTGAAATGTTAAAAACATGTTAATGTTAACAGTAAGTTTTCATTAACCGACGATAAAGAAGATGCTCAATTCAATGCAAAATGATTCTTGTTTTAACAGAGGGGTAGGACTTTACTTTTCAATTACCTACTCAGCCTAAGTTGTACCTGTTGGCAAGAGTGATTTTGCGTTGGATATTGATTGCTTTTGCTGTTAGTGCTGGTTCCAAGATAGGCGAAATTATCTGAGACTTTCAACAGTAATGTGGGAGAGCTCGGAGTGCAGTTATTTAAGTTAATGTTGTCAGTATTATCAGCGTACACCGGCAGCTGTACACTTTTATAAAAATTTTACCTTCTCTGTTAAGCTTTGCAGAAATAAATTAAAGCCGAAGACACCAAGTTCAGTGAGAGTGGCAAAGAGGCAGTTCCTCTTAGTGCTGTCGAGGGCTTTTGTACATCGGGCAGAGCACACTTAGACTCCAATCGCGCTTTCTTCCGACCATATTCTACAAAGAAACCGCTGCATGAACTTTGTACACTATTCTCCATCATATTTGAATAGCTTGCACGGCAATCCATCGGCCCCGCCGCTTAGTTTTTTAGTTGTGCAATAAAACATGTCTTCCATCGTCATCGATTGGAAAAATGGGTTTGACTTCTTTTAGTGTTCCTGACATCCCCTAGTGTTTCATTTTCACTGCGCTTCAGCAGGACGGAGAAGTGCCCCATCATAGGTACAATTCAGTACACTTTAGGAAACAGTCATTAGATCATCATCTCTCTGGGCTCTACAAGATTCTGTTCTGGTCTTGTAACCTTCCTGAATGAACTTGGGATCAAAGAAGCCTCCAAACACATATGTAAATGCTAACACCGAAAAGTCGAGTTATTAATCGTTCAAAGGACACAATATTTCTCTATAGAACTCTCTCGTAACGCTCGTAACGAGTATATTAAAAATAAATTCGAATCCAGCCGAAAACCCTAGTCACTACTTTTCCCATAAAGAAAATTCTTGAAATATTCCCATGCGATCTAAAAACTTTAAAAAATAGTCTTGTCATCTCTATGACAACTAGTTAGGGCATGATCACTCGGCACTGATGCCATGCTGCTGTGGGAGTCAAGTCATTTTCCTTCATCCACCTTTTCATTGACGTTTCATAGCCATACATAGAACTAATTAAAAAAAAAATTAACCTTCGAAGAAATTTTCAAAGAAAATAAAATAGCCAAGTCGTTGAGCAGTTCTTCCGGCAAGTGGTGGCTTATAAAGTCAATAAAGCAAAAGAAATAATTTTATTCTATTATCTCCTGCAACATCCCATCAAATCCTTCCACGTCAGCCAATAAGCCACTGAGGTCAACTGCATGAAAACAAGGGATTTTTTTTTTTCAATAAAAATATTAACTTCCGCGTAAAGAAACTGTAGTGGCAAATGAAATCATAATAATGCACAACTGACTAAACATAAAAACTTAATAGATTATGTAAATGCAAACGAAGCAGGCTGGAAGAGAGTAAGTGGCAAATTCATTGTAAAAATACGCATTGTTCTGCGCTCTTTATTGGCGAAGTTATAATAAAAGGAAGCAATAAATATAATTTAAAAAAAAAAGGAAATGTACGAGGGAGCATTTTTATGTACGTGGAATGAGAGGGTTGTAGGGAGGGTGATTAGGCTCATTACGAGGTTTCATTGTTATTAAAAAAGTATTCTTTGAGCTATCGTCAACCAAGCAACATAATCGAGCGTGAAAAGTAAAGTAATGAAAATATCGAATCAAATATTGTGCCGTTATAAAGTGCCTTACCAAGCACTTGCAATCATAATTAATGAGAACTCATTGATTTACGACAACTCTTCTGCGGGAAAACCGTGATTACAGGTGGTACATTTTATTTAAATAAGGTAGAAATCGCTTGAGGGCTATCCGAGTGCGGCTGGAGTATCGAGGTGAACAAATGTCATCGCTTATGCTCGACTAACGACGAAACAACTCGCAGAAATCTTTGGAGTATCCGATATAACCATTTTTAAAATGCAGCACGATCATCTTAGCATGACATGACTAGGGTCATCGCAAGATGAGTGCCGAGAAGGCTCACGTCTCCGCAAAAACAACAGCGCGTAGAGTATTCACGTGCATATTTTTTGGATCTCTGTAATGAAAGGAAGAGTCGTGTATTGAGTTCAGTTGTTAATGGAAACGAAATTTAGTTTTATCGTTATGAACCTGAGTCTAAACAAGGCTCTAAATAGTGAAATAAAAAGCGCACAGATGGGAAACTCAAGGCAATGGTCTTTTCGGACTCGGAAGGAATATTATTGCTCAATTATAAAGATTAATGTGTTTCTGTAACTGGGGAATATTAAGACTATTACAAGAAGTCATTAAAAGGAAAAGACGGTTAAAACTTACAAAACGTGTTCTGCTTTTGCACGACAAGGCGCCCATACTTGCCTTGCATAAGATGGGCTTCGATATTTTGAATCACCACCCTACAGTCCGGACCTGGCTCGGAGTGGTTATTACTTGTTTCATCATCTAGTATTTCAAAACTTTCAGGAGTTAATTGTTGACTGAAACCATTGTTGTTTTCGCAATGCTAAGAAGTCAGGCAGAGAGTAGCAAAGTTGTGGAAATTAAAATTTAAATCATGCAAGTACCTAAGTGTCTAGGTACTTGAGTTGGATCATCTAAGCTTATCCAAACCAAGAGCAATAAACCTAATAATTGTTTCCTTAAGAACGTGGATTACGATGCTCTGCGACTCTAGTTAGGATAATTAGAAGAGTTTAGCCTAGAGTACCATCGCAAATGTCTTAATCTTGATAATTTAGGTCCCTTATCAAAGAACCATGTCCGAATATAGGACTTAGTTTTGTAAGGGTATTTAAATTCATCGTTTATCTTAGGCAAAGGCACTTTTATCTCTTAAGACTTTGGTGTTAATGTAAAGTCAGAGGTTAAACTAGGAGGTTCTTCGAAACCTTCAACGTTGATATTTATATTTTTTTTTTATATTTTTTTCCGTACATGAATTTTATGGTATGCATTAAAAAAAATGTTATAATTTATCTTAAAACTTCAAAACTAAATACTTTTATGATAAAGGCCGAAAATTAAAAGAAAAATTAAATTCAATTGTACTTCAGCCCTTTATTTTATAAATAAAATGTTTGTTGTGGTTTTCTTTATTTTGATCAAGTAAGAGTTCAAAATTTTGTTCGACAATTTTCGAGCAACGAGCTTGGAGCTTTTTCAAGTGTTTTGAACACAAATTTTGTCTTTTTTCTCAGAACTTTTTGCTTTCATTTTAAAAAATACATGAAAAAAAAGTTTGGAAGTTGAAAAATTTCAAATAAAAATTTCAACAGTTGAGCAATGAACAAATATCGAGCGAGTATAAAGCTACTCGCACTGATTGCCAGCCGGGTGTCTAGAGCTCTAGTTCAAATATTTCATATAAAATTGGCATTTGGATACTGTCTAAATGAGCTATTTTATAAACGATACAAAGTTTTTCTTAAGCTTCAACTAATACAAAATATTAATTTTCTTTTAGATAATCGCCTTTTTTATTAGGAAAAGTTTAACAAATTTCCATCCACAAAAATAGATATACTCTAACGAAAACTCATCCAAGTCGAATCTTAAAACTTCTTTTTTAACTGAATTGTATCTAGTCGACTACTTGGAAGAAGATAATTTAAAGGAAATCTTACTATAAATACAAATTTTTCGATTTGGGCGGTGCTTAGTACAATTTTTTTTTTTAAACCAATCCCGAATTTACTTGAACACAGACAAAATATTTCATAAAACTCGGTCAAGTGTTCGAATATCCACCACTTCCCGGAATAAACAATAGTGTTGAAATTGTAAGGGCCGATGTTGAATGTGAACCACACCTAAACGCCAAGTTTTTTTCCGAATTTAATTTGACATTTCTCTATTTCAGACTTACTCAATTTGAACCATGGAGAGATACACAATCCAACAACGTGTTAAAGTTATCCAGACTTATTATGAAAATTTTCGAAGATAATCATCTTCAGTGATGAGGCACATTTTCACCTCAGTGGATTCGTCAATAAACAGAATTGCCGCATTTGGGCGAATGAGAATCCAAGAGTGATTGTCGAAAAACCAATGCACCCACAAAGAGTGACTGTTTGGTGCGGTTTATGGGCTGGCGGCATCATCGGGCCGTATTTTTTCCAAAATGAGGCCGGTCAGGCAGTTACTGTGAATGGTGTTCGCTATCGTGAGATGATAACGAATTTTTTATGGCCACAATTGGAAGATATGGATGTGGACGATATGTGGTTTCAGCAGGACGGTGCCACTTGCTACACAGCTAACGAAACAATGGCTCTTTTGCGCAACAAATTCAATGGCCGTGTTATCTCACGTAATGGCGATGTCAATTGGCCCCCAAGATCATGTGATTTGACACCGTTGGACTTTTTTCTCTGGGGTTATTTGAAAGAAAAGGTGTACGTCGATAAGCCAGCAACAATTCAAGAGCTAAAGGATGAGATAATTCGGCACATTAACGGCATAGAAACTCCATTATGCCTCAGCGTCATCGAAAATTTGGACCATCGTATGGAGGTGTGCCGCCGAGGTCGCGGCGCTCATTTGGCCGATATTTTGTTACATACATAATTGAGTAATACCAATATATCATAATAAAATAAAATTTCAATAATTTCCTAAATAGTTTGTGTTTTATTCAAAATCAACACCGGCCCTTGAAAATTTAACCACCCTTTATCAGCAAAAAGCCACGTATCTACACGAATTATTTTAATGGTTCGGTACCTGGTACACACAATAGAAGATTTTCATAAAAAAAAAAAAAAAAAAATTATGTAAATATTTTTATTTTATAATATTATTTGTGGTATAAAGTTTTTTGTAAATTAAATTGAATTAAATTTATATTTTGTTGCAGAATATTTGGTAATGACACATTTACGCTGCATTTGGATCATGGACGTGGTTTCGGAAAACCTTTCCACGATGAACTAACCATACTGGCACCGTTATTACAGTGTTGCATGATACGCACATCTACGCTGAAAAAGATATTGGAGTGAGTAAAATTGGAAAAAAATATATAGTATACGAGTATATTTAAATGAAGATGTTTTTGTTTCGTTTCTATAATGCTTTTTTAATTACTTAACTTCTACGGTAAAGTTTAGGTCTCTAGAAATTTAATTGTACAGAATTCTCTTATAAACAGTGATCCATTTCGAGGTTCCCTACTTTTTTAATGAGAAAAACACAGACAATTCAAATCTAAGGGGGAATGTTTATTATCATTCGGGAGAGCATTTCGTGGCATTTATTTTCTGAAGATTTCAAATGTTGGTTGCGGCTACGTCCAATTTTCGGTGACTCGTTCGACTGGTAACTGCCCAATGACACACGTGAAGTTTTGCTGTAAGGCCTGAATAGAAGCGGGACTGTCCGTCCGCATAGAGTTTAGACTTTACATATACCCACAAGAAAATTATAACGGTATTATGATAGCACACGCTCCATTGCGCCAGACATGGGCCTCACCGCTGAACAAAATTCGGCTCGAAAACGTCGGATCTTCTTAGCACTTTTCAAGGGCTCTTAGAGCAAAGCGATTTCTTTTCGAGAACATCGAAACACTTAAACTAAGATAGGTTCATTGTGTTACCAGAAATATTTTTCTGACCTGGTTTTTGTTTTGACTACGAACCTGTCGTTAACTGTCTTCTATCCAACCGACCGACGCTTCAAAAGGTCCAACAACTCTTTCTCCAATTTGTGGTGTACATTTTAAGGGTTTTACAGCAAAAGGAGGAGGAAATCTGAAACTTTTTCTAAGTTGCCATGGAACAGCCGATCTTTTATATAATATATTATCTATATATAATACAAATTTTCTACATAATGACGTACGCAAAGAACTATCTTCGATATGAGGTTTTGGAATAGATCGATCTGTAGTCCGCGGTCTGGAAGAAAAGTATCATTCATTTTCCACTTTTAGGAGTAGAATTTGAGAAAATGCCTTCGAGTATCAGGTCTCCACAGCAGATATAAAAAAAAACCTAACATTAATTATAATAATTTATGCTGATTAAAACGTATCACTGCTTAAGTAGTTTTTCTACTTAAGATTATATTAATTTTATATACCATTGCACCCATTAAACTCTACACATTCTCACTTTATTTCCACAGCTTCCATAATGGTGTAAAACCGTTATCCGAAATAATGCGCGAATCCATGTCGGTGGACCCAATACGACCAATACTCTGGGAACCACACCTAAAAGCGCTCGATCGACGAATCACAATCATATTGAATGGCGTCAGAGATTGTGTGAAGAAAAATCCACCAGAGGAGGGTCTGGATTCCGAGGATCTGCTGTCATAGCAATTAAGGCGAGAGGGGCGCATAAAGATCAATGAAGGCAAATTCAAATTCTTGATACGTCCCAAAGTGCGTCACACAAGAATGACAAAAGTTTAGCGTTAAAGAAATTGATTAGGATACTTAACTAATGTGGTAGTGAAATAAGGCAGGAAAATGGTTAAAATAGTTTAAATAAAAAAATTATAATAAAAAGTAAAACAAAGGACAAAGAAATGTGGGCGAGAACTATAAAACATATGTGTATGTATGTATGTGTGACTATAAAAAATTTGTTAGTAGTTGAATAGTTGAATTTATAAAGTAAAATAAAAAAAAACAAAAAGCGTAAAATAATTATGAAAAAAAAAATTAAAAAAAAAATAATAATTTATGTATTTAAATGCTTTGTGTTAAAAACAATAACTTTTAAAGAAAAGAGTTTTAAGAGCTTGCGTCGTAATTACGGTTTTTCCGGCGCTCTCAACCGAAATGCAAAAACAACATGCGAGACAATTAATTTGTAGACTACAAGTGATAACAGAAATAATTTAAACAAAAAAGAATTTAGCAAGAAAATAATTTTATTAAAAAAAAACTAAATAAAAATTTACGCATAATTACGTATTTGCAATTATATACATATATGTATGTATAAACATATAACTATAATAAATTGTATTTGGGAAATATGCAAATTAAAGTCTCCACTAAATTTTGTGCTACTTGAATTTTTTATAAATAAAAAAAAAAAATTTGCGCAAATTGAATATGTACCTTTTAAAAATAATTTAAAAATTGTAAATTATTTACTCGAAAAACAAATAAAAAGTGTTATAAATGAAATAAACTGCGGAAGAAACAAAAAACACAAAAAAATTGGCAGCTCTACGCATATGCGTTAAGGCAAAGCTTAATGTAAAGAATTTAACTAAAAAAGATTCTAAAAATATAAAAAAGAAAATTAATAATAAAAAAAGCTAACACTTAACAGTAGGTGCCAAAAGTGCACACATCCGTGCGTTGTTCTAAACAAATCAATGAAAAGAACAACAGCGAAGTGAGCGAAAACGAAATATCTATTGACCAAGAGACTCCTTCGTAGAAACTAAAAAGAAAAGACTAAACAACTAACACTTACTAAACTAAATCGCTTTTGTTTTAAATTTTTAAATATAATTCTACATTATTTAAAAAAAATATGTTTGCTAATAAGAGAGATAATTGAATTTTTATTCAAGAAAATTCGGTTTTTGTTTTTTTTTTTTGGAAATCTTAACAAAAAATATTACTTGCAGAAAGCTGAGCCATTTAATGTATATTTTAATTTTTTTTTTTAATATTCTTCTTTATTAATATTTTTTTATTCTTTTATTATTATATTATTTTATTTTTGTTATTAATATTTTTATGATTTTTTATATAATTTTACTTACACAAATAACATAAACTTTTTCATTAAATTCTTTTTTTTTTGATTTTTTTATTTCTTTCTTTTTAATACAACTAATTTTGCTTTCCTTTGAACGCTTCAAAAGTAATATAAAGTTAAATATTTTTTTGTTTTTCGATTTATTCACATATACATAAAAATATCTCATTGCATGCTTTATATACTTATTATCTTAAAAACTCAAAATTTATACTTATTTTGATGAATACGGAGCTACACATATCTCATTAGTTGGTTAATATTATATAAGACATTTATATATATACCATAAATATTATTATTATTTTTTTGTCTTGTTGTGCTTTAATATAATATAAAAGTTTCTAAAAACACATATAAACACTGCTATATTTATTTATATATATATGCTATATATACCTATATATATATAGGTATGTATATAAAATAAATTGTAACAAACAAATGTATGTGGCAATATATAAATATTGATAAATATTGTACATTTAATGTATAAATTATTTGTATGTATGAGAGTTTGTTAATTTAATTCAGTTATCTAATAGAAATGTTATAATTGCAATTTAATAATACATGTTAAAGATTTTAGTGAAAGAAAAAAATAATCTTTGTATATAAGAAAACGAAACTATTATTTGTGCGCCTCTAATAGTTTTATTACTTTATGCAATATATTCTATTTACTTATGAAATATATAAAAAAAAGAGAAAATACCAAAGAATTGTGAAAAAATTCTTATGTCAGTTTTTTCCCTCACTCACGATCCTATAGACATACTAAAAAAGGTATTTAATTGCATACGTGTATGTACTAAATATAAGAATTGGGCAAGCGTAAACGAAAATTGGAAAAATCGTTGTAATTTTCAAAATAAAATTTTATTTACGCAATGAACAGCAAAATTTTCTTTGAAAAAAGTAAATAACAATAAAATTAATAAATTATATAAAAATAAAGCACATGGTCTTTTTTGTTTTAAAGGTCTAGAAACTGGCTGTTTTTGTTGAACCTAGCTATACATGATTTTCGCTGAAAATATACTAATTTAAATTAAGCCATACTAAGAGAAACAAATGTAAATGAAATAATATAAAATCCAAAAATTTTAATAATTTCAAAAAATAACATAAAATTAAATAAAATAAAATCAAATAAAATGAAATAAAATAAAATAAAATAAAATAAAATAAAATAAAATAACATAAAATAACATAAAATAAAATAAAATAAAATAAAATAAAATAAAATAAAATAAAATAAAATAAAATAAAATAAAATAAAATAAAATAAAATAAAATAAAATAAAATAAAATAAAATAAAATAACATAAAATAACATAAAATAAAATAAAATAAAATAAAATAAAATAAAATAAAATAAAATAAAATAAAATAAAATAAAATAAAATAAAATAAAATAAAATAAAATAAAATAAAATAAAATAAAATAAAATAAAATAAAATAAAATAAAATAAAATAAAATAAAATACCATAAAATAAAATAAAATAAAATAAAATAAAATAAAATAAAATAAAATAAAATAATATAAAATAAAATAAAATAAAATAAAATAAAATAAAATAAAATAAAATAAAATAAAATAAAATAAAATAAAATAAAATAAAATAAAATAAAATAAAATAAAATAAAATAAAATAAAATAAAATAAAATAAAATAAAATAAAATAAAATAAAATAAAATAAAATAAAATAAAATAAAATAAAATAAAATAAAATAAAATAAAATAAAATAAAATAAAATAAAATAAAATAAAATAAAATAAAGTAAAATAAAATAAAATAAAATAAAATAAAATAAAATACCATAAAATAAAATAAAATACCATAAAATAAAATAAAATAAAATAAAATAAAATAAAATAAAATAAAATAAAATAAAATAAAATAAAATAAAATAAAATAAAATAAAATAAAATAAAATAAAATAAAATAAAATAAAATAAAATAAAATAAAATAAAATAAAATAAAATAAAATAAAATAAAATAAAATAAAATAAAATAAAATAAAATAAAATAAAATAAAATAAAATAAAATAAAATAAAATAAAATAAAATAAAATAAAATAAAATAAAATAAAATAAAATAAAATAAAATAAAATAAAATAAAATAAAATAAAATAAAATAAAATAAAATAAAATAAAATAAAATAAAATAAAATAAAATAAAATAAAATAAAATAAAATAAAATAAAATAAAATAAAATAAAATAAAATAAAATAAAATAAAATAAAATAAAATAAAATAAAATAAAATAAAATAATTAAAAAAAATTACAAAAAGAAATTAAAAAAAAATTAAAAAAAAAATAATTAAAAAAAAAAAATAATAAAATAAATAAATAACATAAAGATAATATAAGTTAACAACAAAAAGGAAGTAAAATAGAGTGGAATAAAATAAAACGGAATAAAATAAAATAAAATTATATTAAAGTAATTAAATAAATAAAACAAAATAAAATTAATAAAACAAAGGAAAGAAAATGGAAAACTAAAAAAAAAATTTAAATTTAAACTCATTCTCACAAAATATAATAAATTACTATTTTATATACTCTCTTACGACTGTGCATAGAATATCATTTTGTTTTGTGTATAATTTTTATTAAAAATTTTTGTTGGCTAAGCATAAAACGCACTATACTTTCCTCCTTCTTACCCTTTTTTAGGTTTACCTCCTTTCTCAGCTCATTCAATATCTATAAACTATGTGTGAAAATATGTTTCCTTTCATTCAATGCTTCAAGTGCCGGCTCTCCAGTTCAATAAGTTGTGTTCTGTTCCAATTGGACCACATCGTGAGAATTGAGCGATCACAACACTTGCGCTCAGTCGGAACTAATATATAAAAACATTGTAGAAACCGATTGTTAACTTAGTAGTCGCTGATTGCTTGTGTCGATTAGTTTAATTCTCAAAGTTTGTGCGCGTTGTTTAGTGCTTTTTATCATTTTCCGGCTGTGCCGATTTGTCACTATAGATCTCACTGGTGAGTATTTTTAAGAAGTGAATGATTATTGAATATACATATAATATAAATTGTATCGTTAGTGTTAAACTAAAATAAGTAAATTGAAGCGCGAATTTAAGCTGATCATTGAACAGCTGAGATTTTTATATGCAAATCTTTAACTCACTGATAATTTGTTGTTATTATTTTGCAATTACATAAATAGTGCTTACCTAAATACCCCACACGTGCTCATATGTATATTATATTTAGGTATATACCTATGTACGCCTGTGGAGCGCAAAAGTTCGCATAATATGCGAATATAATAACTGCTAACTATGAAACAATGGATGAGGAATGAAGAATGAAATTTAAAATTAATTTTTGCAAATATGCACATTTGTATACACATGTTTATTTATTTACTTACTTATGTACGTATGTAAATATAATATACGTATCAATTGTTATAGGTGTTGCTTTCGAAACTGTCTGATTGAGTTTCCAATGGAGGTTCAGTCGGTAAAATGATTAATAAGAGTAAAGTTTTTTTTAAATGGCATATGTACATACATATATATAAACTATAAACTCAGTTGAATCAACAAAATTTTCTTAACTCTCTAATTTAAGATAGAATTGCTAACGATAATCGCGATGGAGAGTTTTTTCCTTTCAAGTTATCACTCATTAGATATTGACGCCCGGCTTAGTGCAGACAGGCCCTCGTCCATATACAGGTGCTGTCAGACACAGAAATATTTATTTGAATTTCTATTTCGTCGTTTAATCACCCAGAAACTAGTTTCAGCAATTTCATTTCGTTTTGCACAAGTAATATTTATTTGTATCGAAAGTGCTGTCGTAGGTCTTTGGTAAAGTCAGTGAAGCTTTTTGAAAAATTATTGTGAAATACAAACGTTTGTGTGAAGTTTTCTTTTAAATCCAAAAAATATAGATATATGTATACCAGCAAGTGCTGGAAATCACGCTATTTCATTTTCATAACGAAGTTGCAAATCGCACGAAATGATTTGAGATGTAATGAAATTCACTCGATTTCATCGAGATTCGAACTTAAATTCGAAACAGCAAACAACTGACGTTTACTAACATTTTAGTGTAAAATATATATTTTATCTTAATATGAGCACTCTTACTTTTCTGCTTATTTTATATACCGAATTTATTGAAAAAAACATGAGAAAATTGCATGTTAAAATATTGCTTCGTACATATAAATACGTATCATTTTGTCAGTTTAATTAATTCGCTCCGGCTGCCGCAGTAGCCGAGTGGTTAGCATTGCGTCCTGTAATTTGGACGGCTCGAATTAAAATCCCTGGTGTCGTACTAACATCCAAATTCACAAACAACTATCTTTGAAAATTACCTTTCAGTTTGAACGATGTTTGAATTTTCGAAGTATCCTAAAAATGTGAAGGTTTCAATAAATAACTAATTTATAGATGCATAAAACTTATTGTATGTACAAATATCAGAAAATAATTGAAAATATGGATGTGAAAATCTGGCGTGAATTATATGATTTCAATCTGCATACAGAGGGAAAGTTGTGAGTAATAATTTTCTCTCAATCGAATTCACTCTTACTACGCCACTGACACTCGCGAACTGCTGCTAGTCACTGTACAATTATGTGAAATTCTAGTACAGTAACTAGTTTCATTCGCGATGGTCATAGGACGAAATTGAAATATTTTGACAGCAAAATGCTTAAAGGAAATAAAATTTGTTACATCTGACGGCACCTTTAGTGTGTGTGAAAAAGTAAAATATATTGAAAGAGAGAGAGGCAGAGAGAGAGAGAGAGAGAGAGAGAGAGAGAGGGAAAAAAGTGGCAGACTGTCTTCGCAAGCTGAAAATAATTTAAACTAAATAAATTGCAGTTATCTGCATAGATCTATTTCAAAACACTACAGTGATAATTGATTGCACGCAATGCAAAAAATGATTGTCGTGTGGACTGCACAAGATGTTGTTGATGATTACGAGTACGAGTATATGTAGATAGTTATACTTTTGCGTTGTACTTATCACAAAAGGTCATGAAAGTGGCGGTAATTGACGTCTAGATTCACAAAAGACTCAAACCAATATACTTATATATAGGGCAATTTATTTTACGGGTTTGAAGAAAAATTATATGTGAAACATTAAATCATTTAAATAACCGTCGCGCGAATTTTTGCAAACTTCAATCCATTTGGAGGTAATTTTCGTCCACTTATTGGCACATTTTGGGCGGTATCTTAGCAATAACTTGACGAATGCTGGTTTTCCAGTGTTGAAGAATTGAAGGATTATTCGCAAAACATAGTCTTCGCGTAGCCTCAAAAAAAAGGTCCAACGCTGTCAAATCGCATAATATAAGTGGTCAATTGACATCGCTGGGAGCTTTTCCTCTCAATAAATCCATTTTCGCTCAGGTTGTTTGGCATGTGCCACCACCTTGTTGAAACCACATATTATTCAAGTCGTGGTCTTCAATTGCAGGCCAAAAACAGTTAGTTGTCATATGACAGCCTCGCCGTTATCGTTATCAAAGAAGTATGCCTCAATCTCACCTCCACACCAAAGAGTGTACCAGGCAGTAAGTTTTGTTTGGCTGTAAAGGCTTTTCAATTATTTGAGGATACTTATTTACATATCCCCGTTTGAGAAATATACCTCGTCGCTGAAGTAAATTGTGTTCGAAAAAGGTACAAGAACAGAATACATCATAATGTGCCGTAATAAAGTCCCAGGTGTTGAAAACGTTGAGAAGTACACACATTCGGGTCTTCAGCTGTATTTGCAATAGCAATATTTGAGGTGGCACGAGCAAAATTATTATGTATAGGCCTTACAATATCTGCAACTGATGCAGTTTCTTAAAATTTCTATAAAATGTTATCAATAACTGGAGCAGTTCGACGATTATGTGCACCATAACATTCTCTTTAAGCACGAAATGTGACCAGTTGTTTCGGAGATCACGACATCTCCTCATCAGACTACTTATGGCAGGGATCGAGCCAATGGGTGCTGTGATCAACCACAGTGCTCAAATCAGCCATGTAATCTATTGTTATATTATTCCATTCATTATTAACCAACACAACTATTAAGTGCGCTAATTTAATTATCTTTAATACAAATAGTTTTTAGTTATAAAAATAATAGAAAAAATCACTGAAAGCAATTTTCCTCAATAAATAAACAAAAAAAAGGGAAAAACAAATAAATATTTTTTACTGGCCTCTCTCTGTATTATGTGCAATTTAGATATCATAATTGGTACCCATCGTAAACGAGATGATAAATAATAATAATAATAAAATAAATAAATATTGTAAATAAAAACTAAATTGAATACCTCGCAGTGTGCCACTAATCTACGATATTTGATAATTCATTAATTGCCGAACTATACCTACACGTGACGCAGCGAACACACACAGCGAACCTTGTCATTCTATGAGTTTTCTAACTCTCGGTATATAGAATGAAAGAATTCTTTTTATTAATCTAGGCAAACATAAGGCTACGGACTGAATTTCAAGCAAATCGGAACTAATTCCTCCTCACATATTCATTTCCGGTTAAGAAAACTTTGCATACTGAGCGCTTTCGACATAATTTCGACGAAAATCAGACCCCAACAATTTTGAATATTATTCATTTTTATTGGTGGAGCAAGCAGGTCAAATCAACATTTTTATACTTTTGTCACGTAGCTTAGCGCACGTCTGCTTATTTGCCACAAACGGAGTCATTAACTTGCTGGCAAACCCTTTACTTTCTTCTATTCTTGCATAAAAATGGCAGCAGGTTCAATTGCTGCACGCTAATGTATTCATTGGAACTCATATGTGTAGTTTGAAACTAAGTTTCCAAACACCCTTCGTTACATAACGCTTTTCAACTCATCACTTCACTCAACTTGTTTCCTTTCTTATATCTTTCAAGTAAAGTCGGAATCTCTCAGAACCATCAGGATTCAACCTTTTCTCATCTTCAAAAGTAATCTGAAAAATTATGATTTTTGCAAAAAAATAACCGTTTCTTGTACACTTATGCACCTTTTTCCAGTCAGGCGTTAGGATGTTTTTCGCCAGTTCCATTCGAGCCACTTTAAGGCATTCCGGTGGGAGTGAACCTCTCTTCGAGAATTTTTTCTTTTTTTTCTTCAGAGCACAATAAGTGGTTTTGCGGCACATGCGCAAGCCAGCTTTTCAATTGATTTGGTTAGCACACTTCAAAGGATTGTTAGCTGGCTCACAATTCTCTTTTTTTTTACGATCGTATTCTTCAGGTTTTTCTAAAAACTTGCGAACTGCAGCATCTGAGAGCGTTCAATTTTCAATGAAATCACACTCATTGAAAAGTGTTCTGTATTACGGTAATCAATGCTGCTGTTTTGGATATTTTTCAAAGTGAATTTAAAGTAGGCGAGCCTAGGATTTGCAGTTATTAACGTCATAAAAGCTTATTAGATAGTTAAACTTAGGTTCTAATACGAGGAGTAGGCTACGTCTTGTATGAGAAGAGCTTTTACAAGTTTTCCAATTTGTATAAAAAGGTCAAATGAGATATTCAGAGAGAATCTTGAGTGAACACAAAACAGTGCTCTCTTCAAAACTTTTCAACACAGCTCGCCATTTTATATTAAACGTACGTTCGCCTTACGAATTTCTATCATGGTGAAACTGTTTGAAATCGATTTCAAATATAAAACCAGTCATGAATTATTTTGAAGTTAACTGATTTAAGAAAATGTGTATCATTAATAAGCTAACACGCCGGAACACATACCTTTTGTTTTAGATCAAGTTTTATACAAAATATATTTTTAAAAACTTTTTCTCTTCACAACTGTAATTCATGTTCCTAGAACGAGAAAAAAAGTTTTCTTTAAAATTAGTTCTAGGTTATAGTAAAAAGTAATATATTACTTTTGCCTTAAATTGAAGACTTTATTTACCATATTAGAAATTTTCCGATTTCTATCAAATATGCATCATTTTGCACTTCTTGCCATTTTGAAGGCTTTTGCTTTACCATACCGCTCTGATAAAAATTGTTTGTTTTTATAGACAAAAAATTGGGACAATCCTTTTTCAGAGTCTTCTTTTGAGGCCAATTCTTCACCAGCCAAACAGGAACAGTTGGTAATCACTTGGTGCGAGGACTGCGGACTATAAGGTGAGTGCATAAGAACCTCACAAACCAGCGCTTGATACTTCTGGCGAGAAACTATCTATTTATGAGGTCTGTCGTTGTCCTGACAATTATCATACCGTTGGGCAATTCTTGGCGCTTCTAAGCGAATGCTTGCTTCATATGGTCCAACTGCTAACAGTACAGACCAGAGTTAAAGCTTTGACCGTAGTAGAGTGGCCTATACTAGATTATTTCTTGCCAATCCCACCAAACATACAAAAATAGCTTCCTGGCTTGTAGAACACTTGTGCCGGCTTGTTGCCCCTCAACGACGAACCAGCCGATTTCAAGTGTGGTTCTAAACTGTTTATGTGCAATGTTTATCTCTTGGGTAATCGAAACAGTGCTCTTATGACGGTCAGACCCAACGATTTCTAATATTTTTGAACAATTGGCCTTCCACACTGCGGAGCATCTTTTTCACCAAGAATACGAAAAGGAAATCTTTGCTGATGTTGATCTTTAACAAGATACCGACTACTAAAGCCATCTATTGCAAAAAATAATGGTTTACTTTTTACTTAATATATTATACTCCAAACGGATGATAGAGTAGTCCAAAACTAATCATTCAAAATACTTGGAGCTTCCTTGCTATCTCTCGACTAACTTACCGAGTCCTCTATGACTGCGTCGCATATTTCACGCTAATATTTCCAGAAGGCGGGTGAGCAAACTATTGCTGACACAATTGTGCAGTCATTACCCATTTTTCTATAAAGTGCAATCTTTTAAACGATCAATAAAAATACTAAGAACTATGTTTTTTTGAATACTTAAGTTCCTTCAATGGGATCTTATGTTTCTGCAAATTTTTAATTTATTACAGAATAATCTTTTTCTCAGGAATTATATAATTAATAAGCATCTGAAATATAAAATATGTTATTTACTATATTGACATACATGCGAGTACATAACTACTAGTTTCTTTATAAATCGCGGCATCTTGAATTTGTTATTAATTTATTATATTGCTTTATTTATTTGCTAATTAATGCAATCTAATACAATTTTTATAACTTTTAATCTTACAGACAACCAACAAGCATACTCGAGTTCCAATCTTATCATATACATAGTACATATATACATACACATAATATTATATAATAGACAACACATTTTACATTGACCATAAATAGTCAACATGTCTTATCACGTAATCGACGTACGTTCCGATACGGTAAGTTTACCGACTGCGGAAATGCGCCAAGCCATGTTCGTAGCTGATGTAGGCGATGATGTTTATGGTGAGGATGTGACAGTAAATGCATTGGAGGAGAAAGCGGCGAAGTTACTCGGAAAGGAGGCAGGTCTATTTGTGCCCAGTGGTACTATGGGCAATTTATTGGCATGTAAGTACTACATATATCAAAGATAAACAAAATAGAAGAGCTGTCGAAGTATTTATCTATACCTTTCATGATGATCTAGGAAATAAATTTATTGTATTGAATTTTTCAAAAATTTATTTGAATCAACTTGTCTAGAATTTCATGCTTTTAGATGTTTTTTTGACGGATTTTTTTTTACACAAAACCTCATACCTGAACAGATCGGTTATATATATGGTCTAAATGGTATAGTATTTTGATTTTTATGATATTCGGTAACAAAGATATAAGTGTTCTTAGTTGCTTTACATGTCTGTAAACAAAACAGTTGAATGGAAACTATCTGATATAGTCGACCGATCTAGCCGGCTCCGACAGATGACCAATATATGGAAAAATACACCCGCATATTAAGCTTCGTTCAAATATATCGAAAACTGAGGGATAGTTTACAGACAGATACTCAGACGGACGGACAGATAGAGAGCCAGACCGGCAGACGGACGGACAGACCGACAGACAAACAGATGGGCATTACGAAATGAACTCAGCAAGTCATTCTAATTATATAGGTAAACACCTTATGGGTCTCTATTTTACTTCGGGTACTACTAATCAAAATTAATATACGATTTCACATTCATAAATTATGTAAAATTTTTTGAAAAACGGAGACACAGATGATATTATATTCGAATACATATACATAATATATATGTATATTTATAGTAACCGCAGAGGCGATTTTTAGCCAAGCTCTTCTTCCGATTTGTGGTGTGTGTCTTGATATTTTTCCAATACATCGAGGGACTTACAGTTTTATACTAAGCCACCTCCGAATGGCTGTTTGACTTTTATGGGGACCTTAGTTTTCTTCAACACTCTGTATTGCGGTGCGACAAGGTGCTTCACTTTGTCAACTGTCAAAAAATTATAGCTTCAAAGATGACATCTACCAGAATAGCAAGCTATTGAAATTAGCACCTCTTATTGGAAAAACCTTTATTTTCAAATAAAAACTGATTAATATATTTCATTATTTCGCATGAATATTTGGCTTGAAAATATTTTTCATGTACAAAATTAGAATAAATATCTCTGCGCCAGACTGCAATTAAAAAGTAACCACATTTTATGCTGTCTCCTGGTACAAACAAATACAGCAGAAAGACCAGTGGATGACCAAGAAAATTATATATATACACATATATTTTTTTTTTTACTGAAGATTGCCTTTTTGCTCTAATTCCATAAGCACTTAAGACCACATACCATATAAATAATTCAAACTTGGAATTTTAGCACCTTTACTCAGTAAAGTGATATTTCTTTATGAATTTCATATAAAAGTTACCTACACAGAGAGTGTGGGGAAATAGCAAGCAGTCAGCGCCGTATGCTTCTGTTGAAATATGTTTTTATTGTTGTAACTTCTATTTCTCTACTTCTCTACTTCCCTACTTCTCTACTTCTGCCGTCAGAGTCAGTGTCAAGGAATGTAATTCACTTTCGTGGTTTCTGCACATTTACCTACACTCAGCTTGCCTTCCTGCCGCTAAATATCATACATACACTACGAGTATACAAAAATGTCATCAAATACCCAGTGGAGAAAGCGTCTGGCGCTTCTTCTGTTGATTGTAGCGGCATCTATCGTAAGTAGGACGTGTTGAATCTCATATACCATAACTCATTATGTTTCAGATTATTATGATTCTCCAATATCTGACTTTACTTGAGTTTTGTATATTGTTAACCTCTGAGTTAGATTTTAAAGTTACGACAATTGAGAGGCTATGGTGTTGTCTTACAACTCTTACTATGCCTATATTCTTAGTTTTCTCAAACAGTCTAGAAACTACAGAACCTCGAAGGAATACTAAACTCCAGTGTAATGGCCCAGCAATGGTTCCTATTCAACCAATCAGAGATGGCTTTGACGTTGACGGAGATATACTGCATTTTCACTCTTTTCTATCGAGACTTTCTTCAGCTTTGTGATTGGTGAATATCTGGACTTTGAGAATGAGTAGAGACTTATCTGATGATAATTGATTTAGATTAAGAGCGTTTTTTTCTTATGTATAAGTTCCTATCACCAACTATGTTCTCTTACGATCTAATTCTGATCAATATTAGCTGCGGGGACTTCATCAATTCCTTGAAACTTTTCGGAGCTCGTGCTTGACATCTATGTATAAATTATTTCAGCTGTTATTAAATACGTGGACGAAAATACTCTCAATATACTGAGCGCCAAAAAAAAGAGAACTTTTATTTTACTCCGTTTATAAAATCAGCAATTAGTGATTCCATGTAATTTTAAATCTTTTTTCTGACACCAAACCTCTGAAGTTCTTTGTATCTTTATTCTACCCTGATATCGATACCAGGATGTCTTGTGGCATACGTAGTACTTTCCGAGCGCTTGACGTCCGATTATCTGCTGTGAACTCTCTTTGATAAGATGGTCGGTATTCATTGTTTGCATCAGTCAGTGAATATGTCGAGTTTCGTTCCAAGTAAATCGCAATTGCGGCATTCGTTGCTTTTCTTATTTCATCAAAAGAAAAAAGCAGCTGAAGCTCACCGGTTGCTGGTAGAAACTTATGGTGAACATGCTCCAGTGATATGAACATGTGAGACATGGTTTCGTCAATTTAAAAGTGGAGATTTCGATTTGACAGACAATGAACATCCTGGTGCAGCGAAAAAGTTCGAAGACGAGGAATTGCATGTTGATCCAACCCAATCGCAACAAAAATTGGCAGAAACACTACATGTGACTCGACGAGCAATTTGTCAACGTTTAAAAGCCATGGGGAAGATCCATAAGTATGGAAAATGGGTGCCACACCAGCTGAACGATAGACAAATTGAAAATCGAAAAACCGTTTGTTAAATGCTGCTTCAACGATTCGAAAGGAAATCTTTTCTGCATCGAATTGTCACGGGGGACGAAAAATGGATTTATTTTGAGAACCCGAAGCGAAAAAAATCATGGCTTTCCCCTGGTGAAGCTGGCCCATCGACTGCAAGGCCAAATCGCTTTGGCCGTAAGACAATGCTCTGTGTGGTGTACTACGAGTGGCTAAAACCTGGTGAAACGGTGAACACGAGTCGCTACCGACAACAAATGATCAATTTGAATCATGCGTTGATCGAAAAACGGTCGGAATGGGCCCGAAGACATGGCAAAGTTATCTTGCAACATGACAACCCGCCGTCTCATACCGCTAAACTGGTGAAAGACACATTAAAAACACTTAATTGGAAAATATTATCGCCGTTCTCTCCAGACCTCGCCCCGTCCGACTATCACCTTTTCACATCGATGTGACACTCCCTTGCAGAGCAGAGCTTCGCTAATTTTAAAGAAGTCGAAAAATGGCTCGTCGAATGGTTTGCCTCGAAAGAGAAAAAGTTTTTTTGGAATGGTATCCATAATTTGCGTGAGAGATGGGCGAAATGAGTAGAAACCAATGGTCAATACTTTGAATAAAAAAATTTTCAGATTCCTCTGAAAATTAAGTGTTTTCTTTATCGATAAAACCGGCAAATTTCAACTATCACACCTGGTATATCTTGGTATATCTTACAAGCTTTAACTATTAAGTACATCAGCTAGCTGAGAAGGGACACCCTACCAATTGAGAAACTTCAGACGAGTATTTCAGTTGAATGAAGAGCTTTCTTCAAATGCTTTGCTCATCCAAATGTGTGGTGGAAGCATTTTACGGCTTCCAATTTGTGACCTTTTCATTATTAGTTAACATTTATCTCTTTATAACTAGTCATTAAGTAGTTATTTTTGTAACTAGGCACTGAAGAAACAAATGTAATATTTTTATATTTTTCCCACTCACAACTGCATATATATTCAAAAACTCGCCTACGTTTAGTTTGTATGAATATTTAAAAAAAAAAAAAACAAGTAAATATACATCCCAGGTTGCAAGCTTTTATCTATCTAAAATAGTTACTTTCGACTAAAATCAACAAATTTATGTTCCTTTCAAACATTACTGAGTATATATGTACCTATGTACTTAAACATATATCATATTCTTATCTCGCCATTTTTACACTTTTCAGGTATGGTGCACTGTCATCGCCGCGGCTCGGAAGCAATTGTGGGTGATTTATCTCATGTATACCTCTATGAGCAAGGTAAGTTTCATTTCCTAAAAGCGAAGGAAGCGAAGAATTGAAATTAAAAAATTTTTAAATAAATAAAATAAAAAAAAAACATTTCAAGATGTATAAAAATGTGTGCAGCACAAAAGGGGGGGGGGAGAGAGAATGTGGAAATGTTAAAAATTGAGAAAATTTTCGTATGCATCCCTATGGCATAACGGTTGATAAAGGATAAAACAGTAAAATATAGGAACGGTGGTGAAATAAGGAAATAAGGACTGCTGAGAATTGGTATAGTGTTCCAGTTATCGGTAGTCATTTACATACATATAGGTACATATGTACATTCATACGTTCATTTGGATATGTGATAGAACGTGCTTATAGGTATAACTACATGGTGTGTGTGTAGGTGTGTGTGGGTTACATGGTATCAGCATGTGCTAAAACAGCACACCGGATATGCGAGTATAAATGCCATGCTATGTTGGCCATATTCGATAGCATCTACAAAGTATGCGTGCATATGTACAAACATGCACTTAAATATACATAAATATATGTACATACATATGCATATGCATATCTATGTGTATATACATATATGTTTGTGTGTGTAATAAAATGTCCGTGCACTTGTGTAACCACCTGTACATGCACTCGCGCTTAACTTTTCGCAGCTTTCAACTGTACTGGGTTAACCATTAAGCGGTTTTTAAGATAAACATAAATAAAATGCCTTTAAAGTAATTTTTGCATAAAACTCCAGTTTTATTATAAAATTAGAACCTTTGCATACATATACATATGTGAAATCCTACATAATTCAAATGACAGTGACGCAAAGAAAATTTTGTTCGAAAAATCGTTGTCCATTGCTTGTGTCTCAAGCACCCAATCGACTTATGTACGGCATTTCAGCTGGTTTCAGCAAGGTCTGTGAGCTTGACTTTATATGGATGTAGGCGTAAGTACAAGTGAAAAATACGCCATAATGGCCCGTAAGAAAGCGGCAGCTCTTGAGAACGTCGAGAAATATACACGTTCAGGTCCTTGGCCCCCCTTTCACTTATACGTACAGGTAGCAAACTTTGAGGTAGAATGAGCAAAACGATATCTGTAATCGTTCTAGTATTTTGAAATTTCTTTAAAAGTTGAGTAAAGGCTTGAGTAGTTGGGCGAGTATGGTGCATCCCCTTTTAAAACGCGAGACATGAACATGATGGAATCAACATTTTTGTAATAGATTTTAGCAATTTAAGGCGCTGTGGAGTTATAAGGCGAACCATTCTCATTAATGCCTGACTTTTAACTAAAACAAAATATGTTTGATTTGACAGTTAAGCTTGAAACCACGAAATGGATAACCTTATATTTTCTTAGTACTTCCTGCTGCTTTTGTTTTTATTGCTTTGAACTTTTATCGTTTTTGTTATAGTCATTAAAATGCGCACAATAATGCAATTTGCAACAGGATTCAACAAAAAAAAAAAAAAAAGAAAAAATTAAAGCAACGAGTAACGGTAAACAGTTAATAGTAAAAAAATGAGGATAAAAATAAGTGAGTTAAAAAAAAAATTGTGAGAAAAAATAAGACAGCGAGCGAGAAAACAAATGTTACATACGTCGAAAAAAAAAACTTAAATACAAACACAAATATCCAAACATTCGAATGTCTGCTTCAGTTGGCGCCAAAAAAAACCACTTCTGCACACAACCGACATGCTCGTGCTGAGTTTTATAGGGAAAACCTAAAAATAATGTCAATAATAAAACTTCTTTGATTTACACCATTTAGGGCACCATTTTTTCATACTTTATTATATTTTTTGTTTTTTTTTTTGTTTTTTGCTTTATCAAGTCCACGGGTCTGATGAAAACGATAAAGTACCGTTGGAATATTTAAATGACTGACAATTGAGATAAACACATATTTAAACATACAAACATACATACATATATATACATACATTTAAATATGTATGGTATTTATCATTTAATCTATTTTCAAACTATTTATTGTTAACACTCTACAAAACACTCGAAAAGTTTATTTCCTCATTTTCGGACAGGTGTTTATTTCAAAGTTGGTTCTTTGTACTTAAATAAAAGTTAATCATTTTAAAGAGGTTAGTGGCGTTATGTGAAAGATAAGGTCTACGCCAACAGGTGTACCTAAATCGATGAAAGACCTCAAAGAAGGAATTCGTGAAGCTATTGAGGGCATGCAGCAGCCACTTAAAGATTTAATGTTGAAAAATTTCATAAAAACGATACGCAGCTTCAGCGGCCATTTGTCAGATATTGTTTTCCATTATTAATGGCAAATCTTCCGCTTTACATTGAAATAAACATCCGATCAATTATCTAAACAAAACCAACTTTTATTGGCGAACCCTCTGTATCATTGATCTGACTACTTATTCGAAAGTGTTCATTTCACACTCAAGTTGAACCGGCAGCCGGGTCAATCTGTCTGTGCTCTGTTTTCCGTAAAAAAAAAAAGAATTTTATTTATATTTCAAACAAAGCGAACTTAGTTCGTCTGCGGCCCATTTCTAGGAAGCAAAAGTATTCTAGTCATTCATACCATCCAAAAACTTAATCGAAGCGAACCACGAATATTTTTGATTTTTTTTTTTAAGAACGGTTCTTTTCAGATCAAAAAAGAATTTAAATATAAAGGGACTTAAAATGATTTTTTGATCCACTTGTCGTAGAGAAGAGTAGTCTTTCTGTTATTCTCAGAAAAAAATCCACTTATGTGAGCCAGAGGTGAGGTACAAATGAATATATACGTGTATATGTATCTTCTGCTCAAATATAAACGAGACTTTATCCATAACTCGACAAGGACAAGACATATGGCCATACTTTTTTTTTGCTTAGGTTGGCACGACTGTTATATGTTTACATGTCAAATTTGATCGCGATCTGTCACATAGTTTTTTTTTACGGCACTATAAACAAATCAACCTCGAGTGTGTTTTTCGAATTTTACTATGGAAATTTAACGTTGAGCAAAGAGTTTGTTTGAAATTTTGTTATCCCAATGGAATAAGTGCGTCGGACGCAATGAAAATGTTGCAGAAGGCATATGGGGAGTCTTGCCTATCACGTGCACGTATTTTTGATTGGTATAAGTCGTTCAAGGACGGCCGTACATCGCTGGAGAACTTGCCCCATGATCGTCGTCCAGCAACGTCAATAAACGAAGTAAACGTCGAAAAAGTAAAGAAAGTTGTGTTGGAAAATCGTCGTGTGACTGAAAGAGAGATAGCTAGTGAGCTCAACATATCAAATGGATCCGCTCAAAGCATTATTCACGATGTTTTGGGCATGAGACGTGTGTCTGCTCGACTTGTTCCAAAATTGTTGCTCATACGTCCCGTCTTGTACGCGATTATTTGACCAAAAACAACGTAAATATTGTTCCGCAAGCACCGTATTCACCCGACATGACACCGTGTGACTTTTTTCTTTTCCCTAAACTCAAATTGCCGCTTCGTGGAAAGCTTTTTCAGTCGATTGAAGTCATAAAAGAGAATTCGAAGAAGGAACTGAAAGCCATACCTAAAGCGGCCTACCAGAAGTGTTATGAAGATTGGAAAAAAGGTAGCATATGTGTATCGCCTCTAATGGTGACTATTTTGAAGGGGATAAAATAAATATTGCAGAATAATTAACCGTCTTTGTTTTATTGAGCCAGTCTCGTTTATATTTGAGCAGAAGTATATTGACGCTCTATGTTCGCTGAAGCGATTTTTGGCCTAGCTCCTCCTGCAATTTGTGATGTGCGTTTTGATGTTCCCTAACAAATTGGGCGACCTACCGTTTAATATAAGAACCCTCCGAACCGTCAATGGATTTTTATGAAGAACTTTGAAATACCTATGTGCATTCGGTGGGCTTGAAATTCCCTGCTGGGTGACGACCGCAATTAGAAAACTCAATTTTCTACAGACCAGACCAGAGTTCGAACCTATTGAATTTGGTGTGCTAGAACGCACTGGTCATAGTGCAGCTAACATATATTAGCCCTCAATATCGAAGAGTGCAGTCCAAAAAAAATAGTAAAGAATCAAACGATCAACATTCAGTACATACAGAAAAGTATGTATTTCAATAATATGTTAATTTGAGAGTGTTGCGGGAAACTGGGTGACTCTTTTTCTTCTTAATCGGCGTAGATACTACATAACTGTCCGACGCTAATTGTACACTAAATGAAGTCAGGTTCTTTCCACCTGATCCCAACAATGGAGTGAAGATCTTCCGTTTCCTCTGCTTCCACTGAGTGGTTATGTCCATCCATTCGCTGAAGTACGTAAATGTCATTGCTAGTTTCGACTCATCGTCCTCATTCCCCACTAGACTCATTCACCTCGCATACTTATCGGGCTGAGTTGTTGAGACCGATAATGTCAATATCTCAGCTATTTTAATCGATCATCGTTTAAGCCTATATCCGAATGATCAGTCGTTTGAATGGGAAACTTTTTTGAGTTCACTTAACGTTCCCTCTGAATATCTGACACGCTTGAGTATTTACGTGCAATTTGGTCTGACCTGCTCTCAAAGCCATAACCCTCTTGATATGCACAGCTATTGTGACCATCAACCTTAATCAGAGAGAATATTTTCGACAATGTTGAAACGTAACTGATATAAAATAACCTTCTCTATGTCTATTGAGTGCCTCATTGTATTGTTTTGAAAGGAAAGTTCTGATTTCCATTTAGCTGGAACCTCAGTTACGCCCATACATCCCATGTGAAGAGCTGAGTGCAGCTAAAATGATTATTGCTGTTTTCTGGCAAATAGTAACACCAAATGTATTCTGGTTTCGTTTTATTCAATCTTGACACTGGATGACCACCTCATCTCTGCTTCCGAAAAGGAATCATCGTGTACCTTTCATATCCTTAAAATGCGTCGTTTATTTCGTGGCCCTTCTCACTCATCGAATCTTGAGCACAAACTAAGAGAAAACAGAGCGAATGAGCGTGCTGGGCGACAAAGTCTTTCTCTCTAAAACAACAATTTCTAAAACAACAACTTCTCTAGTCTTTGACCTATCTGTCGCCTCACTTGAGTGGACCCTTTTGACATATAAAACCTCAATTATTTGCACTTAAAGCAAACTCAAATAATTTTTTTTTTGTTGAATAAACATAAATTTTCATAAATTTAAAACTTAGTATTTTTCACCCAAAACTTTTTACGGAATCACATACGAGGTGTGACAATTAAGTAATGAGACAGATTCCATAAAAACCGTATATTTTAAAATTTTGCTACAATTTTACCATCGCCTTCAAAGTAGTCCCCTTGGGACATTTCTGGAACGCTTCGACTGGGATGTCCGCGGGTACCCTCGTCACGGCCACCTGAATGTCCTCAATCGACTCAAAATGGCTTCCTTTGACCACTAACTTTGTTCTAAAGAACAAAAAAAGTCACAGGGTGACATATCGGGCGAATAAGGTGGTTGTTGCAATACGGCGACCCCTTTAGAGGCCAAATACTGGAACACGCTGAGGGCGGTGTGGCCCGGCGCGTTGTCGTGATGAGGGATCCAGCTACGAGCGATGTCTGCGCGCACACTGTTGACTCGTTTTCGCAATCTTTCAAGTATTGTACTTGGCGGTAGTAGACTTGATTTACGGTTTGCCCCGGGGGAAGAAATTCTTTGTGGCTATCAAAAAAGGCAATAATCATCGTTTTCACCATCGACTTGCTCATGCGAGCTTTACTTAAACTTAAACTCTTTATACCAACGAAAAACGACTAAGAGCATTATCACCATGCTCTTTTACAACTTTAGCGTACGTTTCCGAAGCTGTTTCGTCCAATTCGCCGCAAAATTTTATCGCGACGCGTTGCTCTTGATTTCGTTTATCCATTTTCGTGATGAGCACCACGAACACACGTTTACTCAACATGACACAGCAGGCGAACTAAACAAGCTAGAGCGATCGCAAACATATCAATGGAGAGGAGAAGGATGCCAGAAGAAAGGGAAAGGGAATGTCAAGGTCGCATGGTTACCACAATCGTGATAATATAATCAGTCTCATTACTTAATTGTCACACCTCGTATACTTATGTATGTACACACACGTACATTATGTACATATTTCGACCAGGTCAAATGCATTTCCATTCTCCATTCAATTATTCATGCTTAGTCTAACTATCACTTCGCTTCCATTCATACGCCTACCTAGAAAAAGACACATAAATTCACTCAAACATACATACACACGTCTAATCCTTTAACTTTTCTTCTATCAACCTTTCTTTCTCACCCCAGGTAACGCTGCACAACTCGCTGGCATACAATTAGCCACACTACCCAATAAAACAGACGGCACATTCTGCCTCGAGGCGCTGCGTCGCAAGGTGCGCTTGGAGGATGATCACGAACCAATTACTTCGCTTGTAATCGTCGAGAATACACATAATATATGCGGTGGCAAGGTGATATCACTGGAGTGGCTCGATAAACTGGCAGCCCTTATTAATGGCGACAAACAGATGCGACCCTACGGCGAACGTATTGCACTGCATATGGATGGGGCGCGTGTGTTTAATGCGGCTGCTGCATTGCAAGTGCCGGTGGCACGTATAGCGCGCGATTTCGATTCAGTTAATTTTTGTTTGAGCAAAGGACTATCGGCGCCGGTGGGTTCGGTATTAGTCGGATCAAAGACTTTCATTAGGCAGTGAGTATATAGAGCGTATTAGTGAGTAAGCGATAATGAAACACAGTTGTATAGGTGTATGGTCTACCTAAGTGTCTGTGTTTGTGTGTGTGTGTGTGTAAGTGAGTGATAATACTAAGGCGATTATTTCGGCTTGCCAAGCGACGATTTGATTGCATGTAGAGGGATAAGTGAAAGTGGGCAGGACGGGAAGCACCAAAAGGCGAATTTGGCGCATTTATTTCGAGGAATTAGTGTTTGAATTCGAATGTCCCCATCAAAGTATAACGTTTTCGTTGCTTCGTTTCGTTTACTTCCCAATTTCATTCTTAATCTTCACACTTTTCTTCGTTCTTAATATTTAATTTTAATTCTCTCTTACAGAGCACGTCGGCTACGCAAGGCTTTGGGTGGGGGTATGCGTCAAGCAGGCGTTCTAGCTGCTGCCGGCATTGTGGCATTGGATACAATTGTGCCGTTACTGCACAAGGATCATGAAAGGACACGGCGCATAGCGGAAGGTAATTTTTATCGCACACCTTCGGTACTAAATCACTGAATGTAGGGGCCGTTAATGAAGTGGAAATTGGCAATTGATAAATGTCCTTGAATTAGGCGTCTCCAAATTTGCCGACATTCAATGGAGTCTAGACATTTGCGCTTTTACTGCTATTACAATCATTTGTACATTCAAAAAATTGATGCAAATTTTTTTATTCATCTTCTTTTTGAATGCTTTAATTTAAATCGTTTTATTTAATTATTTCAACTTTATTCCCTTCTTTAACCATTTTCGTTTTATTTCTTTCTCTTACCTTTCAGCCATTCACAATGCAAAGAGCCAAAATGTCACCGTCGATTTGGCTACAGTACAAACAAATATACTGCTCATACGCCTCCCAAATCCGCAATACACCGCGAGTAAATTTGCTGAACGTTGTGCTGCAGTGAAACCGGAGGAACTTGCTGCCGGTGTGTTCGGCTCCAGCAACGAGCAGGGTATTGTGCTGAAATTGAGTGCACGCGATTGGGAGTTTGCACGAATTGTATTGTATCATCAGATCAGCGACGCGGATGTCGAATTGGCAATTAAGAAATTCAATTATGTGATACGTGAAATCGATGGCCAATTGGCTGGTTAATGTGCCATGTGACATATGAGAAAATATAACAAATATATTTTATATGCTTCCAATAAACACTGAAAAATAGTTTACTTTTGATTGGATGGAGGAATTCAACTTTGGTTAATTTAATTCCACTTTAATCTATTATCACTTATTATATTAATTGGCCTAGTGGCTGGCATTGTGTCCTAACATTTGGAAAGCCAGGGTTAGTGTCCTGGTAAGTAGTCCAAATTACATAAAATAAATTTTTCTAATTTCGGGTGCTTCTCGGCAGTGAATGCCAACTCTTCTTAGTGTAATTATGATATGAAATAAAAGCTCTGAACAAAAATTCATCGGCCGTTCGGAGACGGCTTAGAATAAACTGTAGGTCTAACCATTTAAAAAAAAAAATATGGAGATACCTAAAGGAGGTCGATTGAGCGTTGCTTTAGAGGCTTAAAAGTGCCATTAGAATAAAGAAAAATTTCTACTTTTTAATTTAATTTAGTTAAAGTTAACTAACATTGAACTTAATTTACTTCAGCATATTTTATTTTATTTTTTCCCTGTATTGCCTACCGTTAATGAGTAACTTTCATTTGTTGCCGACAGCTCAGCTGCAAGCCAATTTATTTTATATTATTTTATTTAATTTTATTTTATTTGATTTTATTTGATTTTATTTGATTTTATTTTATTTTATTTTATTTTATTTTATTTGATTTTATTTGATTTTATTTTATTTTATTTTATTTTATTTTATTTTATTTTATTTTATTTTATTTTATTTTATTTTATTTTATTTTATTTTATTTTATTTTATTTTATTTTATTTTATTTTATTTTATTTTATTTTATTTGATTTTATTTGATTTTATTTGATTTTATTTTATTTTATTTTATTTTATTTTATTTTATTTTATTTTATTTTATTTTATTTTATTTTATTTTATTTTATTTTATTTTATTTTATTTTATTTTATTTTATTTTATTTTATTTGATTTTATTTGATTTTATTTTATTTTAGTTTATTTTATTTTATTTTATTTTATTTTATTTTATTTTATTTTATTTTATTTTATTTTATTTTATTTTATTTTATTTTATTTTATTTTATTTTATTTTATTTTATTTTATTTTATTTTATTTTATTTTATTTTATTTTATTTTATTTTATTTTATTTTATTTTATTTTATTTTATTTTATTTTATTTTATTTTATTTTATTTTATTTTATTTTATTTTATTTTATTTTATTTTATTTTATTTTATTTTATTTTATTTTATTTTATTTTATTTTATTTTATTTTATTTTATTTTATGTTATTTTATTTTATTTTATTTTATTTTATTTTATTTTATTTTATTTTATTTTATTTTATTTTATTTTATTTTATTTTATTTTATTTTATTTTATTTTATTTTATTTTATTTTATTTTATTTTATTTTATTTTATTTTATTTTATTTTATTTTATTTTATTTTATTTTATTTTATTTTATTTTATTTTATTTTATTTTATTTTATTTTATTTTATTTTATTTTATTTTATTTTATTTTATTTTATTTTATTTTATTTTATTTTATTTTATTTTATTTTATTTTATTTTATTTTATTTTATTTTATTTTATTTGATTTTATTTGATTTTATTTGATTTTATTTTATTTTATTTTATTTTATTTTATTTTATTTTATTTTATTTTATTTTATTTTATTTTATTTTATTTTATTTTATTTTATTTGATTTTATTTTATTTTATTTTATTTTATTTTATTTTATTTTATTTGATTTTATTTGATTTTATTTTATTTTATTTTATTTTATTTTATTTTATTTTATTTTATTTTATTTTATTTTATTTTATTTTATTTTATTTTATTTTATTTTATTTTATTTTATTTTATTTTATTTTATTTTATTTTATTTTATCTTATTTTATTTTATTTTATTTTATTTTATTTTATTTTATTTTATTTTATTTTATTTTATTTTATTTTATTTTATTTTATTTTATTTTATTTTATTTTATTTTATTTTATTTTATTTTATTTTATTTTATTTTATTTTATTTTATTTTATTTTATTTTATTTTATTTTATTTTATTTTATTTTATTTTATTTTATTTTATTTTATTTTATTTTATTTTATTTTATTTTATTTTATTTTATTTTATTTTATTTTATTTGATTTTATTTGATTTTATTTTATTTTATTTTATTTTATTTTATTTTATTTTATTTTATTTTATTTTATTTTATTTTATTTTATTTTATTTTATTTTATTTTATTTTATTTTATTTTATTTTATTTTATTTTATTTTATTTTATTTTATTTTATTTTATTTTATTTTATTTTATTTTATTTTATTTTATTTTATTTTATTTTATTTTATTTTATTTTATTTTATTTTATTTTATTTTATTTTATTTTATTTTATTTTATTTTATTTTATTTTATTTTATTTTATTTTATTTTATTTTATTTTATTTGATTTTATTTTATTTTATTTTATTTTATTTTATTTTATTTTATTTTATTTTATTTTATTTTATTTTATTTGATTTGATTTTATTTTATTTTATTTTATTTTATTTTATTTTATTTTATTTTATTTTATTTTATTTTATTTTATTTTATTTTATTTTATTTTATTTTATTTTATTTTATTTTATTTTATTTTATTTTATTTTATTTTATTTTATCTTATTTTATTTTATTTTATTTTATTTTATTTTATTTTATTTTATTTTATTTTATTTTATTTTATTTTATTTTATTTTATTTTATTTTATTTTATTTTATTTTATTTTATTTTATTTTATTTTATTTTATTTTATTTTATTTTATTTTATTTTATTTTATTTTATTTTATTTTATTTTATTTTATTTTATTTTATTTTATTTTATTTTATTTTATTTTATTTTATTTTATTTTATTTTATTTTATTTGATTTTATTTGATTTTATTTTATTTTATTTTATTTTATTTTATTTTATTTTATTTTATTTTATTTTATTTTATTTTATTTTATTTTATTTGATTT